>JAPFFP010075039.1:0-23449 GCA_026153255.1 Solanum medicagineum | reverse complement strand
ATTCATAAAAATGTCTATGAAGTTGTAAATTCCGGATTAAGCCCTTTTTTAATGATTTTACCTTTTGTGGGCCTTTGATGTTAATGCAAGGGTATGTTTGATGATGATCTATTCTTATGTTTTAAAGTTAGGCTCACCATTAGAGGTAAAAGATGTTTTAGAGCTACTCATGTCATATTTTCATGTTTCTTACAAATTGCTAAAGTGTGATTATTTAAAATATTCCATGGATTTAGGCTTAGCACTGATGGATGGAGGGTTTGCTCTCTTTCCGCAAACTATGTGCCAACATAATAGTATACTTTACCCTCGATTTACTAATGGATCCATTTAGTGCACTCTCTCTTGAGGTTCTTCCTAAAATGGGTCATGTTCCTATAAGGTGAAGTTTCTCACAAAATCCATTCCAAAATGGGTCATATTCCCGTAAGGAAGATTACTTCATATGAAATGGGTCATGTTAACGTAAGGTGAAGTGTGGTTTACCTTGGCAAGTAGACCACCTCTTTACCAATGTGGGGTAATCATCGGGAATCCAAGTTGCATCTCACTTTGTCTTATTCTTTGTCGGTTGAGGTCTCTTCCCACATATGTATTATAATTTATGCTAGTTGAATGATTTATGAGCATGTTTTACTTTAAGCATTGACCATTAATGCCATATTGAGATTACACTTATCAATTGTCTAGTGTTATGCATTTTTATTATAATGCCTTATGTCTTGTCGCATGCATCCTGCATACTCAATACATTTAAATGTACTAATGCATACATCATGCATACATGATATCACCATGTAGGGATCGGAGCTCCTCTTGATCATCCTCCACGTGGCTAGTGAGATACTTCAAAGACAAGCTTGGTGAGTCCTCAAGTTTGAGGACACTATCTACTTTTCTCTTGTTATTTCTAAGACTTCTTTATGTTGAACATTTGACATTAAGAAGAGGGTGAGCCCGCAAAGTGTCTTGGCCCTCACTCCATTCCAAGTATAGAGATGTATGTTTGATATTATGATGTTATTGTGTTATGAGCTTGACTTTTATGCTTTGTTTATATCCAAGACTTCCCTTAGTCCCCACTTCCCATTTTGTATATCTCTTGTTATTGTTTACTTTACTTCCACTATCAAGGATCTGTGATTAATATGCGAAGAGGCTTGTTTGGTCCAATCGGGTTCCCATTCGCCATGTCACGTCTAGGCACCAGGCTTGGGTCGTGACACACGTCTAGGCCTTAGGCTTAGGTAGTGACAATCTTTGCTCCGAAAAATTATCTTTTGATCCGGTTGCTCTAAAATTCAACCAAGACTATTTTTCCATACAATTGTTCGTATTGATCACTATTCTAGCCTTGAATTTGCGAAAACATTTGGGAAGATGTGTTGTGCAAGTGTTATCTCATCTAGGGTTATTTTGATAATTTTACAGGGTGTAACTCCCTATCCTCTTGAAACACACACTAAGGGAAGGCAACACATTGGCTTTTTTTTTTTTTTGCTAATTTATCTGTTAATTTTACAAGTATTTACATGGTGGAGAATTTTTAAGATATTCTAATTCTAGCAAATAAAATTGTGAAAATGGATAAAATTAGTTTGCCTCATTCAAAGCTTACTCCAATAAACCACATAATGTACATTTCAATTGCACTTGTTGTTTACGTTATCTTTGCCCGAAAGAAGAGGAACCATTAAACTTTCTTGTTGCATATCTTTGTTATTCAGATCACCAATATCATTAAATTAATTTGGATGAATCTTGAAACCGAACATCATTAGCATCAGTTAGTTAATTGCCTCTTCTTCTTCTCCTCCCTCTCCCTCTTCCTCTTCCCCTTGTAGTACTAAAATTCAAAACATTCTGGATTGCCCTCATTTGGAGAGTCAATGAGGGGGATCGCAGTTGTGCATTGCACGTGTTTACCATGTCAAACCAAAATTAAAAAAATCTCCCAAACTTGTTTCAAAAAGAAATTCTGACATCTGTGATACCATTAACTCTTCAATAATGTTGACATTTTTCAATAGCTCTTTGCAAATTCTACATGTCAAAACACTCATCAATATCTCTTGCCATCTAATTAAATTATCCATCTTCCTCATATTCTAAAAAAAAATTAATAAAAAAAAGTCAAATCAAGTATTTATTTTTCCTTAATTGTAAACCTATACATTCCATTCTTTGCATTTAAACTCTATACTAAAACATCCATATAAGGAGACCAACAAATTAAAAAAAAAGTACCTAGTTTTCTTGAATCATTGTTTAGCGTATAGAATAAAACAAACAAAGAACGATGGATATATACGAGGAAATGATAAGTTTGGTGATGAAGTAAGTAGTATGTGTGAAAAGTAGTAGAATAAGCAGTATGTCTGAAAAAGTTTTTTGAATTTGAAAAAATAATGATGTTGTCATGACCCAAGCCTAGGACCTAGACGTGACACGGCGAATGAAAATCCGAAGGAACCAAAACAAGTCTGTTAGAATATCAATCACACAATTTTGGTCGCGGAACCATAGTAAATAAGTACAAGAGGTATAAAACAAAGGAAGCGGGACTAGGGGAAGCCTTTGATGATCATAAAAGCATAAAGAGTCAATCTTATAGCATAAGGACATTATAATATTCCAAAAACATCTCTAACATAGAATGGAGCGAGGGCCAAGACACTTTCTAGGCTCACCCTCATAATAACAAGTGTTCAACAAAAGAAGTCTCAATATAGCAAGAGTAGTAAAGATAGTGTCCCCGGACTTGAGGGCTCACCAAAGCTTGTCTTCAAAGAATCTCACTAGCCAAGTGGAGGATGATCAACAGGAGCTCCGGTCTCTACATGGGGATATCATGTATGCATAAAGTATACATTAGAACATTTGAATGTACTAAGTATGTAGGATGCAATTCAACAAACATAAGCCGATATAGTCAAAATGCATAGTAATAAGCAATAGATAAGTAATATCCCAATATGGCATCCATGGTTGCTTTTAAATCGTTCAACTTGCATAGGACATAATACATATGTGGGATGAGACGTTAACCTACAAAGAATAAGACTAAGCGAGCTACAACCTGAAATCCCAATTATTACCCCTCATCAGTAAAGAAGTGGTCTACTTGCCAAGGTAAATCATACTTCATCTTAAAGAAGCGTGTCCTATTTCAAAGATGTAATACGAGAACCTGTCCCGTTTCAAGGTGGATTTTACGATAAAGTGCACTAAATGGATCCACTAGTATAGCAAGGGTTAAGTATAATCCTATATTGGCACATAGTTTGAGGAAAAATGAGTATGGACCCTTAAGATAGTCCACGGCAACATATAATCCGTCGGTGCTAAGCCTAATCCCACGGACTACTTGAAATAATCATAGCTTTAATAACTTGTAAGAAACCTGGAAAGATGATATGAGTAGCTCATAAACATGTTTCACCTCTAATGGTGGGCCTAACTTGAAACATGAGAATATAACAATAATACATGAACCCATGCTTTAATATGAATGGCTCACAAGAGGTAAAATATTGAAAATAGGGCTTAACTTCACACTTGCACAATTATAGATAATTTCATGAATTCTTAACATACCTGAAAGCCCATAGTCATCATGATGTCACTTGTCTTGTAAAACATGTAAATAACTTGAGAATTCTTGACTTGACATTTCATCGAACATTTGGTGGGCACATATGAGTAAATGTTCAAATCATGCAAAATTGCAAGAGTATAGATCATGAAATAGTGAAATCAATGCATTTTCAAGTCATGTAAATCAGACCACCAACATCATGATAAATCCGCATCATGGCTACTTGTATATCGTATCAAAACTTCACAATAGTTCATAGATTTCATAGCTTTAATCATGTATTGTCTCAATAGACAAAGATTAATTCATAGTATAAGCTTAAAGTAGATATTCATGCATAATCAACAATATTTGACAAAACCCAAACATATTTCATGCTCATATTTCATAATAATAGATACCCATAAGTAATACAACTTCAAATCATGCAATTCTCATAAAATAGGAAGGTTGGGCTCCATAGGTGAAAGGACGTAATGGATGAAACCCTCAAACCTTAAACATGGGTTTTCTTAATGTAGACTTGAAAGAGACTTGAAGCTTTAATGTAGTTCTTAATATTCGGAAATAAACTTGAGACACTTAAACTTGGATGGGAATTTTGATAAAATGGTTGAGAGGTTTTAGAGAGGGTTTTTGAGTGATATGGAGTTGAAAAATGTCTAAGTATGGGTGATTTCACGTTAAATGGGCATGGTTTCATGACCCTAATGCCCTTAGGTTGAAATAAAAAATTAAGAAAGTGCTAACACTACTCCGTGATGGATCCGTTGCGGAGCCATCGCACACAGTCACTATTCCCAAAAAGTTTTGGGAAATCATTTTTTGCTACAAGTCTTCTAAAATCCAAGTTATACCCATCTCCCACTCAATTATTCCCCTAATCATGAATATGAGGTTGGATTTTTGATATCATGCACGGATTTTGAGATATATAGTAATTATGATTATGGGCATTTCCGAAGCACATTTTTAGGGCGTTTTAGTATCTCCCCCTTGGGAACATTCGTCCCCGAATGTCAAAGGACATGTATAAGAAACGTAATGAGAAAAATTTCAGCCCAACATGAATGCAACAATTACACTTAAACATCATTTTCAAAAATCACAACGTGAATGCCAAAATCCCATAAACTTGTTGCCATAATCATGAATGCATGCAACATTATATGAGAGCTGAAACTTAGGACTTGAAATTAGTGATAGGACTTAATTTGTTATCTTAAGCTTGAATAGAATGAAAGAGGTACGAATATCGCTTCTTCAAGTCTGCTCCGGTTCCCCAAGTGACGTTTTCGACTTGTTGATTCCTCCAAAGAACCTTGACGGATGCTACACCTTTGTCCTTCAACCTCTTCATTTGTCTATCCAATATCTCAACCGGGACCTCCTCATAGGTCAAACTATCTCCCACAACACCCACAACATCTAAGGGCACTATAGCACTTGGGTCACCCACACACTTCCTCAACGTTGACACATGGAAGACCGAAGGAAACATGTCCATATCCATAGGCAACTCCAACTCATAGGCGACCTTATAAATTCTTCTCAAAACTCTTTAAGGACCCACAAATCTTGGGCTCAATTTACCCAAACCAGACCACGCCCTTTGTGGATGAGATCTTCAAGTAAACCCAATCACCAACCTCAACTTTGGTACCTCCCCATAGTCTTTATCTACTCTCATGGAATCAGAAAGAATAGACTAGAATGAATCATGTGCCTCTTTCAAAATCAACTCCCTCAAGTCATCAACATTAGGCACACATAATCTACCTTGGTACCTAAGGGTACCATCTCCCCCTTGGGAGAAAACCTCCCCTTTACCCCTTTCTACCAAGGCCTTCAACTCTAACAAAGCGGGATCAAGATCTTGTTTTGCTTTTACCTCTCAATCAAGGACGATTTCGAACCATCAATAACCATTACACCACCATTTTCCACTTCATTCAACCTAACCCCCAACCTAGCCAACCGGTGAACATCTCCAGCCACTTCTTTGCCACCATCATCAATATGAGCTAGGCTACCCATGGACTCTCTACATAGAGCATTGGCCATAACATTAACTTTGCGGGGGTGATAATGCACACTCATGTACAATCCTTAAGAAGCTCTTACCACTTTCTTTGTCTCAAGTTAAGATATTTTTAGAGAACACCTATTGGAGACTCTTATGGTGGGTAAACACATCAACATGGACCCCATACAAGTAATGACGCCAAATTTTCAAAGCAAACACCATGGCCGCCAATTCAAGATCATGGGTGGGATAACTCTTCTCATGTACTTTAAGTTGTCTAGAGGTATATGCTATCACCTTACCATTTTGTATCAACACATACTCAAAACTGATTCTAGAAGTATCACAATAAATCACAAACCCCTTTAACCCTTCCGGTAAGGCCAAAATAGGAGCGGAGACAAGTTTATCCTTAAAGGTTTGAGAACACTTTTCACACTCATTGATCTAAATAAGCTTCGCCTTCTTTTGGGTCAACTTAGTCATAGGAAAAGCAATAGAAGAAATCTCACAAACCTCTAGTAATAACCCACCAAACTGAAACTCCTAATGTTTGATGGAGTCAATTGTCCAGGCCAATTTCTAATCATCTCCATCTTCTTAGGATCCACCTTAATACTATCACCAGACACTACATGCCCCAAAAATGCAACTTCTTTCAACCAAAACTCACATGTTTCATATTTAGCATACAACTTCTCATCTCTGAAGATTTGCATCACAAAGCTCAAGCGATTCACATGCTCCTTCTAACTATAGGAATAAATAAAGATATCATCAATAGAAACCACCACAAACAAGTTAAGGTAGAGTTTAAAGACCCTATTCATATGATCCATAAATATAGTCGGTGCATTGGTCAACCCAAATGACATAACCACAAATTCAAAATGCCCATATCTAGTCTGAAAAGTCATCTTCGGAATATCACATGCACTCACTTTAACATGGTGGTAATCGAAATGAAGATTAATCTTAGAAAAGTGAGTAGCCCCTTGAAGTTGATCAAAAAGGTCAACATCCTTGGTAAAGGATACTTTTTCTTTACGGTGACCCTATTAAATTGCCAGTAATCAATGCACATTCTAAGAGAACCATCCTCTTTTGTCTTCACAAACAACATGGGTGCACCCCAAGATGATTTACTAGGCCTTATGAAACCTTTTTCCAATAAATCTTTTAATTGGCCCTTCAACTCCTTCAACTCCACCAGGGTCATATGGTAAGGGGGAATAGAAATGGGTTGTGTACTGGGAAACGAGGTCTATACCAAAGTCTATTTCCCTTTCGGGAGGAACTCTAGGGAGCTCATCCGAGAAAGACATCAAGAAACTCATTAACCACCAGAACCGACTCAATAGGAAGGACTTCGGACTCAATAGCCCTAACCCTCATAAGATGATAGAGACAACCTTTATAAATCAACTTTAGGGCTTTAAGACAAGAAATGGATCTACCCTTGACCACCACATCACGACTTTCCCACTCAAGGACAGGCTCGTTAGGGAATTGGAGTTTAACCCTATAGGTTCTACAATAAATAGAACCATAATATGCATGCAAAAAAACCCATCCTAAGAATGACATCAAAATCCACCATATCTAATTCACCAAAAACACAAGGCAAGATTTTATGCAAAATGAACACGGGACAATTTCTGTAGACTCTTCTAGCAACAATGGACTCATCAACAAGGGTAGCCACTTTATAAGGTTCACATAACAATTTGGGACTAACATGAAGCTTTTTTGGCAACAAAAGGAGTAATAAAAGAAAGAGTGACACCCGTGTATATTAATGCATACACATCAAAATCAAAAACTTTTAACATACCTATGAAGCACCATGCCAAGTCTAGTGACCCCTAGAGGGGTATGGTTAGGAACACCGGCGGTCATCTTCATAATTCATAGCAACCCATGGTCAATATCTCGAACTGGCCAAACAATCTCCCTGATGGTACTTTCCACACGTGTGGCACGAGGAGAGGCTTGAACACCAACACCCTTGCCTTTCGTTTGAGCATATAGACAATCAACAACCTTGTGGCTATGTTGCCTAACCAAAAGTATGCACCCGTGTTCCTCCAACATGTGCCACTGTGATTTCTCCCCCACTTCGGGCACCTAGGAAAACTTACTCCACCATTGCCACTAGGCTTAGCATACGGAAGCCTACCTTCAAATTGAGCCCTTCTCCTGCCTTCCTTTGAGGCCACTGGGCAATATCTCATCTTATACCCAACACCGCCACACTTGAAACAATCTTTTGTGCCTACCAAACACCTTCCATGATGCTTCTTGCCACACCCTTGACAGGTGAAAAAAGGGATCCTTTTTTTCTTGTACTTAGGAACCGGTAGACTAGTAATAGATGAGGCACCACCAACTTGGGCCCTCTTAGCCTCTGTATTCTTTCTCTTATCCCTTGAAGTCTCGAGAATACCCACTTGTTGATTGAGTTAAGCGATTACAACCTTGGCAAGGAGCCATAGAGAATTGCGAACCTACACATTTGACATTTCACAGTTGAGAAGTTGACCCCCAAATGAGAGATGCTCAGAAGCTTGTACACCTCCCTGAATAGCATGAGACATGTTCTACAATGTAACGATTTTGAATAAGAAATAAGGCTTAGAGGACCTAGCTCTACTGCATGACATAGATCATGAAGAAGGGAAACATTTCCTAAAACGCCTCATAGCCTCTTACACATAGGTGTGGTGAGCTTCACAACAACGAATAAAACTCTAATCGACATAGTGTGCTGGATTCTGAGGACCATCAACAACCTATTACTCTGATACCAAATTTATTATGACCGAAGCCTAGGGCCTAGATGTACATGACTAATAGGAACATGAAGGGACCCAAACAAGCCTCTCAGCATATCAATCACACATTCTTGGTCACGGAAGCATAGTAAGAAACTACAAGAGGTATAAAAAAAGGGAAGCGGGACTAAGGGAAGTCTTTGATAATCTTAAAAGCATAAAGAGTCAAGGTTATAGCATAAACACATCATAATATTCCAACAACACATCTAACATAGAATGGTGAAGGTGCCAATACACTTTCTAGACTCGCCTTCATAATAACAAGTGTTCTACAAAAGAAGTTTGAATATAGGAAGAGTAGTAAAGATAGTGTCCGCGGACTTGAGGGCTCACCAAAGCTTTTCTTCAAAGAATCTCACTAGCCACATGGAGGATGATCAAGAAGAGATCTGGTCCCTACATGGTGATGTCATGTAGGCATAAAATATGTGTTAGTATGTTTGAATGTTCTAAGTATGTAGGATGCAATGCAACAAACATAAGCCGATATGGTCAAAATGCATAATAATAGGAAATAGATAAGTGAGATCACAATATGGCATGCATGTTTGATTCTTGAAGTACAACATGCTTGTAAAATCATTCAACTTGCATAGGATATAATACATGTGTGGGAAGAGACCTTAACCGACAATGAATAAGACCAAGCAAGCTACAACTTGGAATCCTGATAATTACCTCTCATCGATAAAGAGGTGTTCTACTTGCCAAGGTAAACCATACATCACCTTACGGGAGCCTGTCCCATTTTGGAGAAGTAACCCCCTTATGGGAACCTGTATATTTTGGTGTGGATTTCATGATAAAGCTTACTAAATGGATCCACTAGTATAGCAAGAGTAAAGTATATTCCTATGTTGGTACATAGTTTGAGCAAAGGATTATGGACCATTGAAGATAGTCCACGCCGACATACAACCTATCGGTGCTAAGTCTAACCCCACGGAATACTTAAAATAATTAATACTTTAATTTAATAACTTGTAAGAAACATGAAAACATGAAATGAGTAGCTCACAAACATGCTTGACCTCAAATGGTGAGCCTAAATTGAAACATGAGAGTATAAAAATAATATATGAACCCTTGCTTTAACATGAATGGCTCAATAGAGGTAAAATCTTAAAAATAGGGATTAACTTCATACTTGCATAATCATAGATAATTTCATGAATTCATAACATACTTGACAGCCCATATTTATCATGAAGTCACATGACTTGTAAAATATGTAAATAACTTAAGAATTCTTGACTTGACATTTTATCGAACACTTGGTGGGCACATATGAGTAAATGTTCAATTATGCAAAATGCAAGAGTATGGATCATGAAATAGTAAAATCAATGTATCTTAAACTCATGTAAATAAGCCCGCCAATATCATGGTAAAACCCCATTATAGGTAGTTGTAAATCATATCAAAACTTCACAATAGTTCATAGATTTCATAGCTTGAATCATGTATAGTCTCAATAGACAAAGATTAATTCATAGTATAAGCTTAAAATAGTTATTCATGTGTAATCAACAATATTTGTCAAAACCCAAACATATTTCATGGTCATATTTCATAATAATAGATACCCATAAGTAATACAACTTGAAATCATGCAATTTTCATAAAATAGGAAGGTTGGGCTCCATGGGTAAAAGTAGCCAATGGATGAAACCCCCATATCTTAAACATGGGTTTTCTGAATTTAGACTTGAAGGATACTTGAAGCTTTAATGGAGTTCTTGAGATTCAAAATTAAGCTTGAGATACTTGAACTTGGATGGGAATGTTGATAAAATGGTTGAGAGGTTTTAGAGAGGGTTTTTGAGTGATATTAAGTTGAAAAATGGCTAAGTATTGGTAATTTCATGCTTAAGTGGGCATGGGTCCATGACCCCAATGCCCTTAGGTTGAAACAGAAAATTAAGAACATGCTAACACTGCTCTGCGATGGGTCTGCGTTGCGAATCCATCTTACACCGTCACCTTTCCAAAATATTTTGTGAAAATTATTTTTTGCTACGGGTCTTATAAAATTTGGGTCATACCCATTCCCCTCTCAATTTTGCCCCATGATCACGAATTAATGTCGAATTTTTGATATCACACACAGATTTTGAGATATATGAAAATTACGATTGTGGGCATTTTCGAACCACATTTTAGGGGCGCTTTAGATATGAGCAAATTAGTTTTATGTATATGATAATAATAATTGTGAAACTCAACTATTTCTTTTGTGGCTTCTAATACCATGAGTGATACAAGGAAACTTCGCCCTTTCAAAATTTAGTTAAGACCCTATATATGTATACTATGGACTTACTATTATTTGGAGAGTCAATGAGGAAAATTTAAGTATTTAGTGGGATAATTGAAACTAAAAAGGATCCTTGGCTACTCTTTACTCAGATATTAATAATAACCTATATCTATATTATTACTAGTTTTGGGTACGTGCATTGCACATGTGTGTCATGTCAATATAAAAATTGCATTCATAATGTAGGCAACTTTACCACTACCGGCCATGAAGATAGATAGACCTCCTAAATGACCTTGTGCTTGATGAGAGTTAAGAAAAGCATTGGGAAAAACGTAAAAAATCATAAGAAATTAAAGATCATGAAATATTAGTATAAATAATAAACAATTCAAGCTTTCTAAAATAGTAAAAAAGAATAATTTATCAAATTCACTTAATAAAAGAGAAAACCAAAAAAGTACACTAAAAAAATTGAAAGGTATAGAATTAAACTCATTGTTTATCACATGCAACCAAATTGAACCAACTGGAATGTACTCTTTCATTCAATACAATAGAACTACCACGGCTTGTACATCCTGCTGTCTCAGTAGTAACTCCAACTTATGCTACATTAATATTTGTTCCACCATCACCATCACCATCACCGTCAGTAGGAGCAAGAGTAGAAGGAGGATTATTTACTTTTTTTTTTCTTTTTTCCACCTCGTCTTTTTTCCCTTTTCCTTTTTCAGTATTATTACTACTACTAATTTATGGTGCTTCTATAGCTTGAACAAAAACTAATTTTTGAAGAACATTTGTTTGCTAAATTTGGGTTCCTCAAATTTTGGGGAATGCACATGCTCCTCATCATCTTCTTTATCATCATCGTTCACATTCTCATGATCTTGATGATCATCAAGATTGATTAGTGGAGTCCTGTTGAACTTTTGAACAGGCTCTTTACCTTTGGATAATTTGTTGAATTGTCCAAAGTGAAGAGTCAATTAATAACTATAGATAAATCTTTTTTTATGTATATGTTAATTCCTTAACTTATTCGTGTTCAAGATACTTTGAATTCCCTTAGTGAATAAAAAGTGCACTAACTCCTGTGATCTCTTGTTGATAGTTAAGAGTAATGCTTGATATGCTCCTCAAACCACAAAGAAAAACAAAAGTATTGAACTATTGGATGGGTTGAATGACTTATGGAAACCATAGAACAAATTGGTGACAAAAGGTTTCACTTTGGACAATTCTAAAAATATCTAAGGCTAAAGAGTACGTTCCAAAGTTCATCAGGTCTCCAATAATCAATCTTGATGATGATGAAGATCATAAGGATGTGGACGATGATGATGAAGAAAATGACGAGGAGTATATGACTTCTCGAAAATTTAAGGAACACAAAGTTAGCAAACAAAATGTTGGTCATAAATCAGTTGTTGTTCAAGCTATAGAAGCACCATCAATTAGTAAAAGTAAATACTGACAAAAGACAAAGGAGAAAAGGACAACATGGAAGAGACAAAAAAGAAACAAAGAATCTTGCTCCTGCTCCTACTCCTACTACTGCTACTACTCCTACTCCTGCTGTAGGTGGTGGTGATGGCGTAAGAAATATTAATGTGGCAAAAGGTGGAGTTAATACTGAGGCAGCAGGAGGTACAAGTAGTGGTAGTACTCGAGTACTGAATGAAAGAGTCCATCCAATTTGGTTAAATATTGTTGCATGTTATAAGGAGTGAGTTTAATTCTGTCCCTTATATTCTTTTTGTTGGGTGACCCAAAAAAATCTAAAGGTATAGAATTAAACTCACTGTTTATCATATGCAACAAAATTAAACCAAATGGGATGGACTCTTTCATTCAGTACTCAAGAACTACACTACTTTTCCACCACTACCACCATCATCAGTAGGAGTAAGAGCAGGAGGAGGATTGTTTGTTTCTTTTTTCTTTTTTCTACCTTATCCTTTTTTCCCTTTTTCTTTGTCATTATTAATACTATTACTAATTTATGGTGCTTCTACTTCTTTAACAACAACTAATTATTGAAAAACATTTTGTTTACTAAATTTGTGTTCCTTAAATTTTTGGGAAGGCATATACTCCTCCTCATCTTCTTAGTCATAATCATCCACATCCTCATGATCTTCATGATCATTAAGATTTATTAGTGGAATCCTGTTGAACTTTTGAACAGGCTCTTTGCCTTTGGATGATTTGTTGAAATTTCCCAAAGTGAGAGTCAATTGACAACTATAGATTAGTTTTTTTTATGTATAAGTTGAATTCCTTACTTGTTCATGTTAAAGATACTTTGAATTCCCTTAGTGAATAAAAAATATACTTACTCTTGTGATCTCTTGTTCAAGGTTAAGAGGAATACAAGATATGTTGTTACGTCCTCATAGAAAAACAAAAATACTGAACCATTGGATGGGTTGAATGAATTATGGAAACCATTGAACATATTGGTAACAAAAGGTTTCACTTTGGACAATTCTAACAAATTATTTGAGGCCAAAGAGTGTGTTTCAAAGTTCATCAGTACTCCACGCAATCTTGATGATCATGAAGATCATAAGGACATGGACGATGATGATGAGAAAATGACGAGAAGTATATGACTTCCCCAAAATTTAAGGAACACAAAGTTAGCAAACAAAATTTTGTTCAAAAATCAGTTGTTGTTCCAGCTATAGATGCACCATAATTTTGTACAAGTAATAATACTGACAAAAGTAAAGGGAGTAAAGGGCAACGTGGACGAAAGAAAAAAGAAACAAAGAATGTTGCTTCTACTCCTACGCCTTCAGGCTATGGTGGTGATGATGGAACAAATATTAATGTGGCAAAAGCTAGAGTTACTACCGAGACAGCAGGAGGTACAAGTAGTGGTAGTACTCGAGTAAGGAATGAAATAGCCCATCCCATTTGGTTAAATTTGCTAGCATGTGATTAGCTGTGAGTTTAATTCCATCCCTTATATTTTTTTTTTGGGTAACCCCAAAAAATTAAAAGGCAAAGTTAACCTCACTGCTTATCTATGAGGCCACATTAGCTCTAACTTATGCCACATTAATATGTGTTCCACCATCACTAGCACCGTTAGTAGGAGCAAGTGCAAGAGGAGGATTGTTTGTTTCTTTTATCTTGTTGAAAGTGAAGAGTATTGCCGGATATGCTGCTCAGGCCTCAAAAAAACAAAAGGATTGAACCATTCTATGGGTTGAATGACTTATGGAAACCATACAACAAATTGGAAACAAAATGTTTCACTTTGGACAATTCTAACAAATTATCCAAGGCCAAATAGAACGTTCCAAAGTTTATCAGGACACCACTAATCAATCTTGATGATCATGAAGATAATGAGGACGTGGACGATGATAATGAAGGAAATGACAAGATTATATGACATCCCCAAAATTTAAGGAACATATAGTTAGCAAACAAAATATTGGTCAAAAATTAGTTGTTTTTCAAGCTATAGAAGCACCATCAATTATTAAAAGTTACAATACTAATAAAAGAAAAGGCAGAAAAGGACAATGTATTAGAAAGAAAAAAGAAACAAAGAATCTTGCTCCTGCTCCTACAGGCGGTGGTAATGATAGTGGAACAAATATCAATGGGGAAAAAGTTGGATTTACTACTGAGACAGAAGGAGGTACAAGTAGTGGTAGTACTCGAGTACTGAATGAAAGAGTCCATCCCACTTGGTTATTTTTTTCTTGCATATGATAAGGAGTGAGTTTAATTCTATCCCTTATATTTTTTTGTTAGGTAACCCTCAAAAAATTGAAAGGTATAGAATTAAACTCACTGCTTATCATATGCAACCAAATTAAACCAAATGGGATGGACTCTTTCGTTTAATACTCTAGAACTACATTTGTTTGTACCTTCTGCTGCCTTAGTAGTAACTCCAACTTGTGCCACATTAATAGTTGTTTCACTCACTACTATCGTCAGTAGGAGCAAGAGCAGGATGAGGATTATTTGTATTCTTTTTCTTTTTTCTAACTTGTTTTTTTTCCCTTTTCCTTTATCATTATTAATAGTATTACTAATTTATAGTGCTTTTATAGTTTAAACAAGTAGTTTCTGAACAAGATTTTTTTTTGCTAAATTTGTGTTCCTTAAATTTTGGGGAAGGCTCATACTCCTCATCATCTTCTTTATCATCATCATCCACATCATCATGATCTTCATGATCATCAAGAGTGATTAGTGGAATCCTGTTGAACTTTTGAACAGGCTATTTGCCTTTGGATAATTTGTTGAAATTGTCTAAAGTGAGAGTCAATTGATAACTATAGATTAGTCAATTTTTATGTATATGTTGAATTCCATAACTTGTTCGTGTTCAAATACTTTGAATTCCCTTAGTGAATAAAAAGTGTACTAACTCTTGTGATCTTTTGTTAAAGGTTAAGAGTTGTGGTTGATATGTTCCTGAGTCCTCAAAGAAAAACAAAAGTATTGAAACATTGGATGGGTTGAATGACTTGTAGAAACCATTGCACAAATTGGTAACAAAAGGTTTCACTTTGGAAAATTCTAACAAATTATCCAAACGACAAACAACATGTTCCAAAGTTCATCAGGATTCCACTAATCAATCTTGATGGTCATGAAGATCACGATGACATGGACGATGGTGATGAAGAACATGACTAGGAGTATATGACTTCCCCAAAATTTAAGGAACACAAGGTTCGCAAACAAAATGTTGTTCAAAAATTAGTTGTTGTTCAAGCTATAGAAGCATCATCAATTAGTAAAAGTAATAATACTGACAAAAGAAAAGGGTAAAAAGGACCGTGTGGAAGAAAGAAAAAAGAAACAAAGAATCCTACTCCTGCTCCTACTTCTGCTAGTGGTGGTGGTGATAGTGGAACAAATATTAATGTAGCAAAAGTTGGAGTTACTACTGATGCAGCAGAAGGCATAATGCAGCAGAAGGCATAAGTAGTGATAGTATTCGAGTACAGAATGAAAGAGTTCATACCATTTAATTAAATTTTATTGCATTTGATTAGCAGTGAGTTTATTCCATCCCTCATATTTTTTTGGGTTGGGTAACCCAAAAAAAAATTGAAAGGTATAGAATTAAACTCACTGCTTATCATATGCAACCAATTTAAACCAAATGTGATGGACTGTTTCATTCAGTACTCTACAACTCCTTTTGCTTGTACCTCCTGCTACCTCAGCAGTAACTCTAACTTGTGCCAGATTAATATTTCTTCAACCATAACACCACCATCAGTAGGAGCAAGTGCAGGAGGAGGATTGTTTATTTCTTATTCTTCTTTTCACCTCATCCTTTTTCCCGTTTTCTTTATCAGTATTATTACTATTACTGATTTATGGTTCTTCTATAGCTTGAACAACAGCTAATTTTTGAACAACATTTTTTTTTTAAATTTGTGTTCCTTAAATTTTGAGGAAGGCACATACTCCTCATCATCTTCTTTATCATCATCGTCCATATCCTCACGATCTTCATCATCATCAAAATTGATTAGTGGAGTCCTTTTGAACTTTTGAACCGGCTCTTTGCCTTTGGATAATTTGTTAGAATTGTCAAAAGTGAAGAGTCAATTGACCACTATAGATTAGTCTTTTTTTAATGTATATGTTGAATTCCTTAACTTGTTCGTGTTCAAAGTACTTTGAATTCCCTTAGTAATTAAAGAGTGTACTAACTCTTGTGATCTCTTGTTGAACATTAAGAGTAGTGCTAGGTATGTTGATGAGTCCAAAAGAAAAACAAAAGTATTGAACCATTGGATGGGTTGAATGACTTATGGAAACCACAGAACAAATTGGTAACAAAAGGTTTCACTTCGTATAATTCTAACAAATTACACAAGGCCAAAGAGCATGTTCCAAAGTTCATCAGGACTCCACTAATCAATCTTGATAATCATGAGGACATGGACGATGATGATGAAGAAAATGAAGAGTAATATACGACTTTCCCAAAATTTAAGGAACACAAAGTTCGCAAACAAAATGTTGGTCAAGAATCAGTTGTTGATCAAGCTATAGATGCACCATCAATTAGTAAAAGTAATAATACTAAAAAAAGAAAAGGGAGAAAAGAAAAACGTGGAAGAAAGAAAAAAGGAATCAAAAAATCCTGCTCCTGCTCCTGCTCTTGTTGGCGGTGGTGGTGATAGTGGAACAAATATTAATGTGCAAAAATAGGTGTTACTACTAAGGTAACAGGAGGTACAAGTAATGGTAGTACTCGTGTAATGAGTGAAATAATCCATCCCATTTGGTTAAATTTTCTTACATGTGACTAGCAGAATTTTTAATTTTATCCCTTATATTATTTCAGTTTGGTAACCCAATAATAATTGAAAGGTATAGAATTAAACTCACTACTTATCAAATGCAACTTAATTAAACCAAATGGGATGGAGTCTTTCATTCAGTACTCCAAAACTATCACTGTTTGTCCTTCCTGTTACCTCAGTAGTAACTCCAACTTCTGCCATATTTATATTTGTTCCTCCATCACGACCATCGTCAGCAGGAGCAAGTGCAGAAGGAGGATTGTTTGTTTCTTTTTCCTTTTTACTACCTCATTCTTTTTCCCCTTTTTCTTTGTTAGTATTATTACTATTACTAATTTATGGTGCTTCTGTAGCTTGAACAACAACTAATTTTTTTAAGCAATATTTTTTTTGCTAAATTTGTTTTCCTTATATTTTGGGCAAGGCACATACTCCTCATCAACTTCTTTATCATCATCCTCCACATCCATGTGATCTTCATGATCATCAAATCGATTAGTGGAGTCCTATTGAACTTAGAAACAGGCTTTTTGCGTTTGGATAATTATCTGGAATTGTCTAATGCGAAGAGTCAATTGACATTTATAGATTAGTCCTTTTTTTATATATATGTTTGAATTCCTTAACTTGTTTGTGTTAAAAATACTTTGAATTCCCTTAGTGAATAAAAAGTGTACTAACTCTTGTGATATCTTCTTGAAGGTTAAGAGTAGTGCTGGATATGTTGCTAAGTCCTCAAAGAAAAATAAAAGTATTGAACCAATTGAAGGGTGGAATGAGTTACGAAAACCACTGAACAAATTGGTAACAAATGGTTTCACTTTGGATAATTCTAACAAATTACCCAAGACCACAAAGCATGTTCCAAAGTTCATCAAGACTCCACTAATCAATTTTGAGTATCATGAAGATCATGAGGACGTGGATGATGATGAAGAAGAAAATGATGAGGAGT
The DNA here is from genome assembly GCA_026153255.1 of Solanum medicagineum. Lineage (NCBI taxonomy): Eukaryota > Viridiplantae > Streptophyta > Magnoliopsida > Solanales > Solanaceae > Solanum > Solanum medicagineum. Next base: position 5,465 of record JAPFFP010075039.1, on the reverse strand, counting down.
ATATGACTTCCCCAAAATTTAAGGAACACAAAGTTAGAAAACAAAATGTTAATTAAAAAATCAGTTGTGTTCAAGCTATAGAAGCACCATCAATTAGTAAAAGCAATAATACTAACAAAAGAAAAGGGATATAAGGACAACGTGGAAGAAAGAAAAAATAAACAAAGAATCTTGCTTCTGCTTCTGCTCATGCTGGAGGTGGTGGTGATGGTGGAACAAATATTAATGTTGCAAAAGCTGGAAGTGCTTCTAAGGAAGCAGGAGGTACAAGTAGTGATAGTACTACAATACTGAATGAAAGAGTCCATCCCATTTGGTTAAATTTTTTTGCATGTCATAAGCAATGAGTTTAATTCTATCCCTTATTTTTTTTTGTTGGGTAGTTTTTTTTTGGTTCCCAGGAAACGGCTTCTCTACCTCTATAAGGTAGTGGTAAGTTTTGCGTACATGCTACCCTCCCCATTCCCAACTTGTGAGATTCCACTAGGTATATTGTTGTTGGGTAATTTTTTGGTTTGCTCTCTCTTTTTTTTCCAAATTTTGATAAACTATTTAGTTTTTAACATTTTCAAAATCTTGGATAGTTTATTATTTGTACTTGTGTTTCACGATCTTGAATTTTGTTATGTTTTTATTATGTTAATTCCTATGCGTTTCATAAATCTCATGAAGCCCAAGGTTAATGTGACGGTCTCTCTATCTTTGTGGTCACTAGAGGTAAAGTTGCCTACATTATAAATGCAATTTTTATATTGATGTGACATACACGAGCAATGCACTACCCTAAATTAGTAATAATATAGATATATTATTATTATGATTATTATTATGATCATCATCATCATCTTAGAACATTGTAGCCAAGGCTCTTTTTTACGTCCAACTATCCCACTAAATACTGCAATCTCCCTTAATGACTCTCTAAATGATAGTAAGCCTGTAGTACACATATATAGGGTAGACAATAAGCCTATACATACATACATACATACATACATACATACACACCGACACACACACACACATATATACTAGTTTTTCGACACGTGCGTTGCACGTGTATGTCAAGTTATATTGTATACAATTTTGTAAAACAATATAAATATTATTAAAACAAAACATCTCTTTTCGTACAAAACTTAGGGAGGAAAAAATCTCCTACATCCCATCTTCCCCATAGTACGTAAATTTGGACAGTAACATAAACCTACTGCAATAGCAATCATGAATGCTAGATGTTTTTCTTTATCCCATCTCCTAATAATATTTTTCCTTGCAGAGAATATGAATAGTTTTGATAAAGCTAAGCATATAAGAAATTATCTCACCCGATATGATCCTAGTGAATCTTCTTTAATAAATATTATGAAGACAAACTTTATAATGGATGTCAAAGTTTCAGTTAGGAGATCAAAAAAGGAATTTAAATTTGTATGAGATGTGAAAGATATTTTACTTATGGAAAATGGCACAACATGCTGGTAGTAAATTTCATTGCTTTAGGGAAGTAATGCACCAGCTGATCAACATGCTAACATTGGGGAGCAGACAAAGATCATCAATACCATGCAATGATGCTAAATTTATAGCGAATCAATGAAAAAGGATCAAAATTCATGGTCCGACTTCTATTTTAAAATCAAAAAGAAAAAAAACTGATGTTATAGTTTAGATTAGAGATGATTTTTCCTTTTTGTTTCAGTTCTACTATATATAAGTTGATCATTTGTGATACTTTAATCAGCTTCTGCTCAAGATGTTGTGGAGCAATTCCTGTCATACACTTAGAGGTCCTTTAGGGAAAGAATATTAGTGAATTCCATCCTTTACAACTCCAAGAAAAGACATAATACGCACAAGAGTAGGGCAGGTGCAAGTATTAAAACTGATAAGAAATCGCGACTGCAACAAATCTATGTCTATGGAATTAAAATAACTCTTATATTAATATATTAGATTCTCTTTTGAAGAGGAAAAGGTCAATGTTCTCATTGATTCTTTGAGGTTGAATATGATATATCCTAGAATACCATGGATACTTTTAATCAAGTTGAAGCACACCTTGCTTGTTTGGTCTAACAATTTCATATGTTAGTCTTTAGGGTGTGGTCCTGTTTGGAAACAAGTTATTATGATATTTAGTAATTTCAGATTATTATTCCATTTTTATGTGGGTAAAAATAATTGTATAATACCGAGATAAGTTATTCCTGAAACGACCCCAAAAAGTGCTCAGAAACATGCCTCGGAATGCACAAAATTTTGATTTCTTTATATCTAAAAATCTGTTTGTTTTTTCTAAAATCTGACTTCATATTCTTGTACAGGGGGTCCAAATTAGGTTGACAAGGGTCTAACCTCGATTTTAAAGTGAAGAAATCAATTTATGAAATTGCACATGGTGCAATTTCCAAAGAGCTTTTCGCGTCGCGGGTGTAATTGGAGTTCCCGCATCGCCTCCGCAACGCAGAGATGTGTACCTGGGTGCTGTTTTTTTCTAAGCCTGCTCAATACTTTTTCTAAGTATTGGTCCCAAATTTTCCAAGCGTGTTTTCACTTATACTTAGAATTATTTTACTCGTATATCACTCTAAACATTTCGCAAAACTCATTCCCACACTTAGTCTTATTTTACTCTCAAAAATCAAGTCTCAAAACCCTCATCCAGATTTAAGGATTCTATTCAAGCTTCAGATCTCCATTATCATCTTCCCCAAGCGTTTCTCCAAAGCTAAGGTATGTGGTGTTAAACCATTGGGTCCTTCCACCCATGGTGCCTAAACCCTCTTTTACTTAACAATGCATGATTTAAAGTTGATTTTATATGTGGGTCTTGTATATTAAGAAATTTACTGCACAGTGATTTTAGTACCTCAAAGTATGATTGTTTTAGTATGTTTTGAACTTCAAATCTTGGATCAAATGTTCGATTTGATGAGGGATTTTGATATGAATGTCTTGGGAGTGTTGCAAGGTGTTGATTAAAGGTTTTACCGCTAATTTTCTTGAATGATTTCATCTATAAATTACATACTCTTTTACCCCCATTACACCCCCCTAAGGTGTTTGATAAAATGTCCAGTTATGTTTTCTTGAGTAATTGAAGGTCCAAAGCATGAGATATGATATGAATGATGTTATGATGATTATATGATGATGAAATGATGATGAAATGAGCTTATGAACATGATTATTCCTATATGAGGTATTGCATTAGAGCTCATGATGAATCCTATATAAAGTGTTTCATAGACCATGCCCAACCTAGGGGAAAAGAGCCGGGTGACCGGATGGGGGTTTATACTCATTCACTTGGGTAATAGGTGCGATCATCACCAAGTGGATGGGGGTTTATACTCATTCACTAAAGTGATGGGTCCAATCATCACCAACCTAAATGAGGGGCTTATTTCTCGTTCACTAGGGTGATGGGTACGATCATCACCAACCTATCGAGGGGTTCGTACCTTGAAGAGCTAGCTTGGTCTCATCTTCACATATGATATTCTATACGAGCATGATTTACATAGCATGTCTTACTTATGCATTGATCATACATGCCATATTGCTATACTACGTCTATTGCATATCGTCTTGCATTTTGGATTGTCTATCTATTGTTGCATTGCATCCCACATACTTAGTACATTCAAACGTACTGATGTATACTCTTTCCTATATGATATCACCATGTAGGAACCGGTGCCCGAGTTGATCATCCTCCTCCTCCACGTGGTTAGACGGTGCTACTCCAAACTTATAGTGAGTCCTCCATTTTGGGGACTGTGGTTATGTCTTTTCCCTACTATCTATGTAATGAGATACTACCTTATGTTATATTTGACTATGACGGTGAGCCCGGTTACCATGTCTTGGCCCCCGCTCTTTCTATGTTTTAGAGGTGTATGTTGGACAAGGTGTGTACTATGTGTGAGTTTGACTCTTGACTTTTGAATTTGATGTTTATGCAAGATTCCCTTAGTCCCCTTGCCCTTACTATGTGACTTTTTTATGCTTCCCCAACCAAGGATGTGTGACGATATGCTAAGAGGCTTGTTCGGGGTCCCTTTGGGTTCTCCATTCGCCGTGTCACTTCTAGGCCCTAGGCTTGGGTCGTGACAAACTTGCTATCAGAGCACTAGGTTGATGGATCCTCGGAGTCCAACACACAGCGTCGATTAGAGTCCTATTCATGGTCAACACACTGCGCCATGACTATGAATAGGAGGCTGTGAGGCGTTTTAGGAAATGTTTTCCTTCTTCATGTCATAAGTCATGCTATAGAGTTGTGATAAGTATTCCTCCCCCCTAACAATTGTTCTTTGTGATTCTAGATCATGCCGAATACTAGAGGAAGGCGGGCCCAAACTCCCGAGGAGCAACCTCCCAATGGTGAGCTCCGGGATACCCTTACTATGCTTGCCCAAGTGGTGGCAAATCAAGTTCAACAAGGGGCCTAAGCCCCTCATACCTGGGAGCTAGGGTAAGGAATTTCATGAGGATGAATCCTCTGATTTTTCGTGGGTCGAAGATGGATTAAGATCCACAAGAGTTTGTTGATGAAATCTACAAAATCTTGTCTATTATGGGTGTGGGGCAAAATCAGAAGGCGGAGTTGACGATCTACCAACTCAAAGGGGTGGCCCAAATTTGGTTTGACCAATGGAGAGGTGAGAAAGGTAATGGTCTGTGGTGATTTGGGAGGAATTCAAGTTGGCCTTCCTTAATCGCTTCTTCCCTCTTGAGCTCAGGGAAGCGAAGTTGGTTGAATTGATGAACTTGAAGAAAGGTGGTATGAGTGTAAGGGAGTATTCCCTCAAATTTAACCAACTCTCAAAGTATGCTCTTCACTTGATGGCTGATTCTAGTCAAGAATGAATAATTTTGTTATGGGTGTCTCTGATTTGGTAAGTGAAGAGTGCCGACCCGCAATGTTTATTGGTGACATGGACTTATCTCGGTTGATGACATATGCCGAGTAAATGAAAGAAGAAAAGTTGAGAAAGAGGAGGGGCCATGAGGCTAAGAGAGCCCGTCTTGAGGGCAAGTTCCAAAGGGGTACTAGATTACAAGGCCCGAGGCCTCCTCATGCTACTAATAGGGGGTTCGCCAATGACCTTAAGGTAATGTTGGTGGTGTGGCTCCCATTGATATGTGTCATAGGTGTGGAGGGGGTCATAAGGGCCCATGTCTAAAGGGTACTAATACATATTTTGATTGTGGGGATCTTGGTCACAAGAGGGTTGATTGTCCAAGAAATCGTGGCAACATTCGGGTACAAATGTGTTTCCATTGGGTAGAGGTGGTCCTCAAGGTGGTGCCCCAAGGCACAATCGCTTTTATGCTCTACAAGGGAGGGAAGGGGTTGGTGAGGCCCTCGATGTTGTTACTGGTATGTTAAAACTTTTTGATCTTGATGTATATTCTTTGATTGATCCGGGTGCCATCCTTTCCTTTGTTACCCC
>JAPFFP010075031.1:0-47019 GCA_026153255.1 Solanum medicagineum | reverse complement strand
AGTTATTTTTCTTGGTACGGACAAAGTATACCTTGTAGATACTCGTTTTCCCACACAATTTTTCCCTCTGAACAAGAATATAAAGTCAAATGTGCAAAATTTTGCATGAATTTTGAGATATTCAAAATAAATGCATCATAGGATCTTTTCAGAAATTTTTGAACTAGTCTGCGCCAGGTCTGTGTCGCGGACTGGTCCCAGACAACTACTATTTTTGCGAAGTTTTACCAAAAATTATTTTTCATGTTACGGACAAAGTATACCTTGTAGGTACTCATTTTTCCACACAATTTTACCCTCTGAACAAGAATATAAAGTCAAATGTGCAAACTTTTGCATGAATTTTGAGAGATTCAAAATAAATGCATCATAGGGTCTTTTCATCTACGAGGAGGGGTGTTTAAATATCCCCAATTTTGAGATACAAGGAAATTACGATTATGGGAAATTTCTATGTAAATGTGGGGTGTTTCACCTTCACATAACCACTAAGGACAATTTCAAACCTTTATGCAGAAGTGCAACAACCTCACTAGAGCCAACTAATTGGACAATCAAATGGGCTAACTGATGTCGCCCAAGTTACCCCTCCTTTTTAAGGATAAAGCGGACGTTTTCAAGAAATCGAACCTAACCAAGGTTAGGGTCGAATTCAAGAGAATATGGAGACTCAAGAGAATTCAATTACCGCGATTTGAGTAATTAACCGACTTACTTTTCCAAAGGGGCGTTTTGCAATAATCAAGAGTGAAATCAATATGGAGAGAAACTAGGGTATTGTATTCCCTATGATTCCCTAACTTAGTATCACCAGATAACCTAATTCTTTTCTAGTGTGTAGCATGCAGGACAGTAAGTGAAGTTCATCAAACCCTTTAGTCCAGGCGAGAGGCAAATTTCACGATGTGACTTGGCCCATCTCCGCAGTGTGCATCCCTTACCTATTAGTCCCAGTAGAACCTCTACTTCGGCCAGTTTGGTTGATTAGATGAGAACACATCAATCGAATCTTGTTAATTAATCCTTTTTCCTATTCATTACTACCTTGGTCCAGTCAGTAGGACTAGGCAGGTTCTAAGATTGGCTACCATCACAAAATATGCAAAACAGAAAGAGTTAATTAATAAATGCATGCACACTTTCCAAGAATTATGAATTATCTAGTTTTACCTTATTAGTTCTTCATGGTTCTCACAATCCTAGTTGTAGATTTAGTTACTCATGATTTGTGTAGATGCAAGACTTATGAAATGAAATTGCATAATAGAACACTTACACAATTGAATTAAGAAAAAGCAAATCCAAGCTTCAAAGAGAATCACAACATTAAAGATCAAATCAAAATACAAGTGTTTCTCAAAACCCTCGAATGTTATCTCTACTAAATCTCATTATTTTTCCTCTCTAACTATTGAGCTCTCTGTGTATTTCATGAAAAACAACTTAGAAATCTATTTATATTATTTAAAATACAAGTCCTAAACAAAATAGGATAGCTAGGTTGGCACACCTCACGAATAGCTTTTCGGGCAAAATTGTATTCCACGGCTCGTAATCGGGGTCTCGTACTATGCTACTGCAAAACTGGACTTGAGATCTACGATACCCCTCTACCACTCGTAAAGTGTTCTACGGCCCGTAGGGGGTTTCGTCTGATGAATATTTAGAAAGTCCTTACTCTCTGATCCTCAGGGCACAAAACATGGTCTACAACTCATAAAGTAATCCACGACCAATCTACATGTTCGTAGAACAAACTTTAGAAAATTAGCCCCTCACTGGAATTGTCCACAATACCTCATTCACGGCCTGTAGAGTGCACTACGGCTCGTAAAGGGTCTCGTACATCACCAAATAGCAACTTCTGCATTTTCTTCCAAAAATCAAGGCCAACCCTGGAATCCTGCAAATAAAACACAAAATTACATAAAACCAAATAACATCGCATTGAAGACACACGAAATCTTAAGTTTTAAGCATAAAAAGTGTTGTATTTTGACAACACATCACTAACCTATGTACATCTTTAACCTATTCCTTTTTCCATCCTCAGCTTAGGAAACATATAAATGGTTAATCTGCTAAGTACATCAACAACCACATTAGCCTTACCAGATTATACAACCACTTATGTCATAGTCCTTCAATCATGCAAGACATATTCTTTGTTGGAGGTTTAAGTCTATCTGATTGAATACATATTGTAAGATCCTTTGATCGTTGGATATATCAACTTGTATACCATAAAGACAGTGACGCCAAATATTCAAGAAAAGACAACCACTGTAAATTCAAGGTCATGAGTATGGTAATTCATTTCACACACCTTATGTTGTCTAGAGGAATATGCTTTGACCTTGCCGTGGTGCATCAATGCATAACCCAATCCAACATGTGAGGCATTACAATATATTACAAACCTATTTGATCCTCTCAATTTGTCAAAATAGGTATGAGGTAAAGCAATCCTTCAACATTTGGAAACTTCTTTCACATCCATCAGACCATTGAAACTTCATCTTCTTTTAGATCAACTTGATCAAATATGACACAATGAATGAAAACTCTTCTGCAAACCTTCTACAATATGTATCCAAGCCTAGAAAACTTTGAATATCCAAAGGAGACAAAGGTCTTTTCTAGTTTTTCATTGCTTGGAATTCTTAGGATCAATCATGATGCCTTCACTGGAGACAATATAGACAAGCATGATCTCAACTGAAACTCATATTTAGAAGACTTTGAAAATAATTAATGATATAAGTAATGATCCTTGAACATTTGCAACAAAAAATTGAAGTGACCCATATGCTCTTCGTCGCTTCAAAATTAAACCAAATATGTCATCAAAGAAAACCACCACAAATATATCTAAGTATGGTCCAAATACTTGATTTATCAAATCGATAAAGGTCACACGATTATTTGTTAACCCAAAAAGCATAACGAAAAACTCAAAGTGATCATATTGGGTTCTTAAAGCCATCTTTGGAATATCAAATTCCCTCACCCTCAATTGGTGATAACTGAATCGAAGATCAAACTTAGAGAAGTAACTTTCAACTTAGATTTAATCAAACAAATTATCAATTCTCACAATGAGATATTTGTTCTTAATGGCAACATAATTTAATTGATGATAAACTATACACATATGAAGTGACCCATCCTTTTTCCAAATGAACAACACGAGAGCAACTTATGGTGAGATGTTTGGTGTTATGACCCAAGCCTAGGGCCTAGGTGTAACATGGAAAATGGGGAACCCGAAGGCACCCCAAACAACACTCATAGCATACGTAAGAATGCCCTTGGTTAACAAGCATAGTTCAACCATCATGGAAGTAGTACTAAGGGGGTTAGGGACTTAGGAAACACTCTTTGGAGACAAGGGAAAAGAAATTACAACCATTCAATCACATCAAGTAAATTTAAGGGAATGGGAATATGGGACACACTTTATGGGAAGTAGGGACTTAGGAATTTCACTATCTTGCTAAAACATCACGAGCAACAACAAAAAATGGTGTAAGGACTAAGGAAAAGTCTCCATAGATACGTAAGCATTGCAGATTTCATACATAGCATGTCATCCAACAATATCTCTAGTCATAAGTGGAGTAGGGGCCAAGACATGTTCCAAGCTCACCCTAAAAAGTATATAACAAAAGTAGGAATGTCTTAACATAGGTAGCGTACATAGAAAATAGATTTTTCCCTCAAAATGGAGGACTCACCCCAAGCAAAGTCTTCAAGAATCGTACTATCCACGAGGAGGTGGATAGATAGGAGCTCCGGTGCTGACATAGTTAGATCAAGTAGGAAAAAAGTATGTGTTAGTAGTACTAATGTACTATGTATGCGGAATGCACTGCAACAAGAAAATCATAAGACATATTAGACAAGATGCAAAATCATAAGCAAAGACAATAAGCTCAATATGATGTGAATGATCAATGCCTCAATTATAATATGTATGGATGGTAACACAAGTTCATAACATAGCATACATATGTAGGACGAGACCTTAATTGACAATAAGACCATGCAACCTACTACATGAAATCCTGATGCTTCCACCACAACATAAATAAGTGCTCTAATTGCCAAGGTAAACCATACCCTTACCTTACGGCATAAAGTGTTCAATGAGTGTTACATAATACCCTTACCTTATGGGATGGCCTTTTCTGTAGTTGTACATGATATCTTTACCTTACGATATGGCCTTTTTGTTAGGTTTTACAAGATATCCTTACCTTACAAAATAGCCTTTTCGGTAGGTGTAAGCCCATCTAGGAAAATAGTACTAATCTATGGTGGCACATAATTTAGGGGTAATGGAAATCTATCAAGGTCCTCACGGTGCTAAGTAAACCTCCTATGAAATACATAAAGCATAAGCATAATCATAAGATGCATAGTCTTATAAATCATAATATCATAATAAGAGTAGCTTATTAAAACCATCACATCATAAGAAGGACTACATAACCATGCGTAGTTTTCATAACATTTTCATGGATTCAAAGCATAGCTGATAGCCTTTAATCATCAACAACAACAACATACCCAGTGGAATCCTACAAGTGGGGTATGGGGAGGGTAGAATGTACACAGACCTTCTCTCATCCTGTCAGCCACATGGGCTACCTCTAGCTTCTTTCGAATGGTCTCATTCCTAATCTTGTCATGCCTTGTATGTCCACACATCCATCTCAGCATCCTTATTTTTGCAACCTGCATCTACTGAATATGTGAGTTTTTTATTGGCCAACACACCATTCCATTCAACAAAGAAGGTCTAACCACCATCCTATAAAACTTACCTTTAAGTGTAGGTGGTATATTTTTATCACACAATACACCTGAGGCAAGCCTCCATTTTATCTATGCTTCCACAATACAGTATATGACATCGTCGTTGATATTCCCACTACTCTGGATGACGAACCCAAGATATTTCAAGTTCTCTTTCTTAGGGATAGGCTGGGTCGAAAGCCTTACATTATTGTCTGTTTCATCCCTCGCAACACTGAATTTGCACTACAAGTATTCTGCTTTGGTCCTGTTCAGTTTGAACACTTTGGATTCCAAAGCGTGTCATTAAACCTCCAATCTATCATTAACTTTAGCCCGAATTTCATCAATCAGTACGATGTCATCTACAAATAGCATACACCATGGAACCTCCTCTTCAATAGACCATGTTAGCTCATCCATCACCAAAGCGAACAAATAAGGGCTCATCACAAATCCTTGATGAAGTCCTATCTCAACAAGAAAATACTAAGTCTCCTCCCACCATTTTTGCTCGATTTTTGGTTCCATCGTACATGTCTTTTATCACCCTAATATATTCCATTGGGACACCTTTCACCTGTAGACACCTCCATAGGACATCCCTCAGAACCTTGTCATATGTATCTCAAGATCAATGAACACCATATAGAGATCCTTCTTTATTTCCCTATATTTCTTCACTAATCTCCGAACAAGATGAATCTCTTCAGCAGTCGACCACCCCGACATGAATCCAAACTATTTTCTAGACACTTCTTTTCTCACCCTCATCTCCACCATTCTCTCCCATATCTTGATAGTGTGGCTTAAGAACTTGATGCCCCTGTAATTGTTACAGTTTTTAATATCACCCTTGTTCTTGTACGATAGAACCATTTTACTCCTCCTCCATTCATTAGGTATCTTAGCTGTCTTCATGATAGCATTGAATAGTTTAGTCAAGCACTTTATGCCATCTTTGACCATGTTCTTCCAAAAATCTATCGGAATCTCATTGGGTCCGATCACCCTCCCTCTCTTTATCTTACTAGTAACTCGTCTAGTCTCCTCAACTCTGAACCACCTACAATAACCAAAATCTCACTGTCTTTCGAAGTGTGCCAACTTCCCCAGCTCAATATCCCTATCTCCTTTTACGTTTAAAAGTTTAAAAAGTGCGCTTGCCACCTTAACTTAATGGAAGTCTCATCCACCAACAACCTCACCCTCCTCATCCTTGATGCACTTCACTTGGTCCAAGTCACAAGCTTTCTTTCCTCTCTCTTTGACAAGCCTATACAATCTTTGTCCCCATCGTTATCACTTAGCTCCATATATAGGCGGTCAAACGCTAAAATCTTAGTACTAGTCACCGCCATCTTCATTTCTGTCTTTGCAATCTTAAAGGACACCTTAAGTCTTTGCTTTTCATCCTCATCCCTACACTCTAACCACTTTGTAAGAGATCTTTTTAGCTTTCACTTTGCCTTAGACTTCGTCATTCCACCACCAATCGCCTCGGTGTGCACCCAAGGTCCCTCTCGGAACCCCTAGTACTTTAGTAGCTACTTTTATAATGCCCTTACTCATTCGTAAAAATCATAAAACTTGCATACTTATCAGGAAAATATATCATTTGAAACCATATTTTAAATAGCCCATAATGAGATTAAAAAAACCATAATATTTTAAGATAGGACATTTTCCAAAATCCATCAACTCATGCAATTAGATAGCAAGAATTACTCATTTGAACATAATACTCATGACTTAGACAAAAATATAGCATTTGGGTAAAGATTTGACAAGATACATTTAAGAAATAATCAACCTGTCATGACCCAAGCCTAGGGCCTAGGAGCAACACGGCGAATGGAAAACCCAAAGGGACCCCAAATAAGCCTCTTAAGTATACATGGCACATTGTTGGATTTACAGAAGCATAATTTAACAAAAAACACATAATTCTAGGAGAAACAGAACTTTGTACTCAAGCTATAAGAATGTTATAGGGAAGAGGATCGGCATGAACACATAGAAAAAAATATTATCTAAGGGATGGGTAAGCATGACTCATGCTCTGAGGGTACTAGGGACTTAGGACTTCTATCTCATCAACAACATGAAACAAGCATACGAAGGGAATAAGAGACTAAAGGAGTCTTCCATAATACACAAACATAATAGGAGTTGAGATCATAACATACAAATCCATATCCAACAACACCTCTAACAAAGAGTGGAACAGGGCCTAGACATCTCCCGGGTCCACCCTCAAAAAAGATAATTATCCATAATTAGAAAAGCCTTAAATAAGCATAAAAGTAAAAGACAAGTCTTAAATAAGCATGAAAGTAAGCAAACATTATCCGCGAATGTGGAGGAATCACCAATAGCAATCTTCAATTGAACTGCTTAGCCATATGGAGGGGGAGGAGGAGGAGGATGATAAATTGAAGCTCCGGTCCCTACAAAGTTAGATCATGTAGGCAAAAAGTATGCATTATGAAATATAATGTACTAGGTATGTGGGGTGCAAATGCAACAAGGAACATTAGTCATAACAAAACAATATGCATAATCCTAATCAATAAACATAGGCAAATATATCATAAATGCAAAATGCTTAGTTAAACATGCATAAACAATATACATAGTGGGAAGAGACCATAGCCGACCTCTAAGACCAAGAGAGCTACTACTTGAAATTTTTATGTTCAGTCCATACTGAACAAGGAGTGGTCTACTTTGCCAAGCTAAACCAAACACTCACCTTACGGGATAGTCTTTTCAGGAAGTGCCCTTGTACCCCTTACCTTACGACAATGCCTTTTCGGTAGGTGTCATCAATCATCTTTACCTGACGACATTGCTTTTTTGGTAGGTATAAGACCATATATAGAATCAATAGCATGAACCTATGGTGACACATAGTTTAGGGAAAATGGGAGACTACCAAGGTCTATTCTGTGCTAAGTCGCAATCCCATAGAATACTTGAGACATAGTCATAGTCATGTTGATCATAGTCTCAAAACATCATAATCTATTCTAAGACTAGCTCATTAAGACATAACTTATAAAATCAAAGATAGTGCTTTACACCATTCCTTATATTCATATCATGTTCATGAGCTCATACCATACTTGTTGGCCTACTTGTTAGTCTCAACATACGTGACATACATATCTTGCTGATGTCACCCAATTTACACCTCCTTTTTAGAGGATAAAGTGGTCGCTGTCAAGAAATAGAACCTAACAAAGGTTAGGGTCGAACCCACAGGGAATACGTAGACTCAAGAGAATTCAACAATTTGCAATCCTAGTGACTAACCAACTTACTTCCTTAAAAGGAGGGGGGCTTGCAATAATCAATGAGAAATATAATTACACTAAATTCATAAGATAGAAGTCAATACTAGAGAGAAACTATGGTATGTCTTCCTTATGATGCCCAACTGAGTATCACCGGATAACCTAATCTTTTCTAGTGTATAGCATGCAGGACGGTAAATTATGTTCACCAAGCCCTCTAGTCAAAGTTGAGAGGTGAATTTCACTATGTGACTTGGACCATATAAATAGTGTGCATTACTAACCCTTACCTATTAGTCCCAGTATAACCTCCTCTTGTTCCAGTTTGGTTGATTAGATGAGAACACATCAATTGAATCCTGTTAATTACTATCTTTTCCTATTCATTACTAACTTAGTCCTATTAGTAACACTAGGCAGGTTCTAATGTTGGCCACCACTAGAAAACATGCAAAATGAAGAGAGTTAATTGATGCATGCATACACACCTTCCAAGAATTATGAATTATTCAATTTTACTTTGTTAGTTCTTCATGGTTCCCACAACCCTAGTTGTGGATTTAGCTACTCATGCTATGTGTAGATGCAAGAATTATTAATTGAGAAGAAAGAATTGAACATTTACACAATTTAAGAACAAGCAAAATTCAACTTCAATAAGAATCACAAGCTTTAAGGTAAAATTCAAACACAAGTATTCTCAAAGACTCACCAATATGACCTTACAATTTTGTCTCTCTAAATATTGAGTTCTCTGAGTAATAGGCGAAAACTTCTAAAAAGTAACCTAAAAAACCTAATTAAAATTCAAGTCCTAAAAGAAATAGGAGAACTGGTCAGCACGCCATACAAAAGGTCTTTACGAGCCGTATTGTATTCCATGGCCCGTAATCAGGGTATCGTACTCAGCTACTGGAAATTTGGATCTCCTCTATGACACCCCTCTATGACTCGTAAAGAGGTATACAACCCTTAAAGGGTGTTTCATCTAATGAAATTCTTAAAAGTCCAAGTCTCTAATCCTCTGGGCACAAACCATCTTCTACAACTCATTTGTATGTTCGTAGAATAAACTTCATATAATAGCCCTTCACTGGAATTGTCCCTGAAACCATCTATGGCCCATAGAATGATCTACAGCCTGTAAAGGGTCTCGTATAATAGCAAAAACACAACAACTTCTGCAATTTTTCCCAAAATCAAGGCCAACCAATGATCCTGCAAACATAAACACAAAAACACATAAAACCAACTAACATCACATTGAGAACACAAAAAATTTCAAGTTTTAAGCATTAAAAATGTTGTATTTTGACAGCACATCACTTGCCTTAAGGCATTCATTACATAAGAAACTTGGCATGAATCTTCAACCAAATCATGGCTTGTACATGTATATAAATTTAAAACCATGCAATTCAAGAGTCAATGACATGAGAGGAGTAAAATAGAATCACTTGAGCATTATTCAAAATAACCCACCAAAAGCATAATAAGACTTGGCTAGGGTATCATCAAACCCTCATTTAAACATAGGTTTGACATGGCATTTTATTGCACAATAAAAACTAGGATAAACATCATAAAATATTTCAGAATGTCAATATATAAAGGAGTTTATAAAATTTTCATGAGTTCTCATAACTTGAAAATAAACGAGGAAGAGGACTAGTTGAGCTTTATGGAGGAAATTTCTCCAACCAAATCTAAAAATAAAACCTAGATGTGATTTAATGGAAGAAAATCTGATTTGAAAGTGGACAAACCGAAACCCTTGCTTTCTCTCTTCTCTAGAAGGCCTTGAAGAACTTGAGAGTGTTTGAGAGGAGTTATACTTAGGGTATTTTGAGAATGAGTTAAAGTGGAGTAGTTTAGGGTTGTTTTAAGATTGAAATTGGGTCATTTAGGGATTAAAACAACGTGGCATAACCTTAGGAAATTAGGAAATTCAAATTTTCCCCTTCTAAAAACCTACAGAAAAGGACCACGAGAACTCGATTACAGTCGTGGTCCATTCTAGGTGTTGTGTGAAGGGGTCTCATCTGGTAACATTTAGAACCCTTAGAGATTTTCTCTTAATCTTGACCCACGACAAGATTTATGGCCAAACAACTAATGTATGAGTTGTCTGGTATCTCATCTTCCTAACTTTAGAAATCAATATTTTTCACTAACTCTGGCAGTCATCCCACGAGCACAAGTTACGTCTTGTGGAAGCTACTTTGGCTCGTAGTCCCCTTCATGATCCCACTTCACTTAGAAAAATTTCCAAATTTCATTCCTTTGGAACTTTTACACCCTCCCACACGTGGGGCCTTACAATATCTCCCCTTTGGGAGCATTCATCTGCAAATGTGCCAAACATAAGCTCTATGGGATGGAATATGTGTATCATATACAAAAATGCAACACGTACATCATGCAAAATTGTCAAAACATGCTTTAAATAACATTTGCAATGCAACCTCAAAATCAAATATAGATGACATTAAAATGACAAGCAAGGATAGAGAGACTCTCTAGTAGGAAAAATCATGGTACTTCAAGCTTGATTAGAATAGAAGAGTTAAGGTATCGTTTCTTCATTTTGGCTTCCCAAGTGGTGCTTTCGACTTGTTGGTTCCTCGAAAGGACTTTGATAGATACTTTGTCTTTCTTTCTCAACCTAAGATTTCTACTGAAACTTCCTCATAAGTCAAGTTCTCTTCAACATTCACCATCTCCATTGACAATGTAATTTGGGTCTCTGACACACTTTCTCAACATACAAACATGGAAGACCGAATGAACCATGCTTATCTCCATGTGAAACTCTGATTCGTATGTAATTTTACCAACACGTCTCAAGATCCGGTGAGGCCCTACATACCTAGGGCTTAAATTCCCTTTCTTTTTGAAATGAACCATGCCTTCTTTGGCGAAATCTTCAAGTACACCCAATAATCAACTTTAAATTCAAGGTTTTTTATTCATTAACCATCGAAACCGACTAAATAGGAGGGACTTTAGACTCAACATCTGGACCCTTACAAGATGGTATATACAACCCTTAGAAATAAACTCACGATCCTTAAGACAAGAGATGGACCTACCCTTAACCACTAAATCATGATCTACCCACCCAAGGATGGGTTCATTATGGAATTGGAACTTAACCTTTTGAGTTCTACAATCTATAGAAGCATGATATGCATGCAGCCAATCTGTCCCAAGAATAATGTCAAAATCTAGCATATCAAGCTCAACAAAATCACAAGGCTAGACTTTATGCAATATGGACATGGATAACCCCTATAGACTCTTTTAACAATAATGGACCCACCAGCGGGCATAGACACTTCAAAGGGTTCACATACCAACTCGGGGCACAGATGAAGTCTATTAGAAAAAAATGGAGTAATGAAAGAGTGGCACTAAGATCCAATAAAGGATACATATCAAAATTGTAGATCATTAATATAATGGTAACATAATTGGGCATCTCATCCACCCATTGCCTCCTTTGAAGAGAATAAAAAGCAATTGTAATGTGGAGCACCTCCTTATTGGCAACCTTGTGCCCTTTGATCACCAGGAGAACCATGTCCTTGGAGATAGCCGACTTTTCCCTTATTTAGGCAATACACAATCGGTGGCCCATCTTGGCTTACCCAGAGCAAGCACCCCTATCTCTCAAATATGCACCACTATGATTCCTTCTACATTTTGGGCACCTTGGAAGAGTAATCCCACCATTGCCACCTTAGGCTCTAAGGTTGGGCACCCTATCATTAGTGAACCTTGAGACTTGAGCATTAGAGGACCCTTTACCTTGAAATTTGTGGCTTGTTGGAATCAACCACTTTTGGCACCTTGAAATTCACTATCATGACGAGCCCTCTTGGACTCTCTATTCCTTCTCTTTGTAAGCTTTTACTATTCATGTTGTTCAACATAGGTCATGAGCTGAGACAAGTTCATATCTCATATAAGCATGGCGGTACAGCATTCTTCATAGATAAAGTCAGACACTCCCGGCACAAAGTTCTGCATCCCTGCCCTAGGATCGACGACAAACTGAGGAGCATACTTTGAGAAGTTTTTGAATTTAAGGGAATACTCCCTAAATACTCATGAAACTGTCTTAGGGTCATAAAACCTATCATCTTTTCCTCCCTTAGCTCCATCGAAAAGAAACTGTTGAGGAAGGTGTCCTTGAATTCTTCCCAATGATAGGCTCTTTATTTCCTCTCTCCCTCTTCCATCGAACAAACCACAATTGAGCATGGTCCTTTAGTTAATAGACTTCTAGTTCCACTTTCTTCTTCGAGCTTGCCCCCATAATTTCAAGAACTTTGCACATATCATCGATAAATTCTTGGGGGTCTTCTTCAACTTTGGAGACATAGGACTCCGGAGGACTCATTCTTCTAAATTCTCTCATCCTTGAGGCAGAGGTAGAAGAATTGGGAGCTTGAACTCCTTGGTAGGCCACGACCCTTCCCAATAAAGTGACTATATTTCGTTATTCATCATGCGTGACCCCTTTTTCTCCTTGGGGGACTTGTAGAGCCGGAAGGGCCAGTATGCCCCCAGAAAGGGAAGCTCTTTGTGTCGCTCTTCTTTGAGGCACGATCTAAAATAGCAAAACATCATCCATTAGGAATAAAAAGTCTCAAATTAACTCCTAAAGCATGACACAGAATATGAAGAAGTGAATCATTCCCAAAATTCCTCATAGCCTCTTATTCAAAGTTGTGGCACACTTCAAAACCAACATGACTCTACTTGATGTTGTGTGTTGGATGTTTGAGGACAATTTATAAACCTAGTGCTCTAATACCAAGTTTTATCACGAACCAAGCCTAGGGCCTAGGCATAACATGGCGAATGGGGAACCCGAAGGTACCTCAAACAAGCTTCTTAAGTGTACATGGCACATCCTTGAACTTGTGGAAGCATAATTTAACTACAAACACATAATTCCAGGGGAAACAAGACTGGAGTCAAGATATGGAGATGTTTTAGGGAAGAGTATTAGCATGAACACATAGCAAATAATATCTAAAGGGCGGGTAAGTATGACCCATGCTATGTGGTATTAGGGACTTAGGACTTCCATCTCATTAACAACATACAACAAGCATAAGAAGGGAATAAGGAACTAAGGGAGTCTTCCATAATACATAAACATAATAGAAGTCGTCGAGCTCATAACACACAAATCCATATCCAACAACACCTCTAACAAAGAGCGGAATGGGGGCCAAGACATCTCCCGAGCTCACCCTCAAATGATAATTATCCATAAATAGACAAGTCTTTAATAAGCATGAAAGTAAGCGGATATTGTCTTCAAATATGGAGGACTCCCCAATATCAATCTTCAATCGAACCACTTAACCACTTAATCATATTGATCATAGTCTCAAAACATCATAATTTAGTTCTAGGAGTAGCTCATTGTCACGACGCAAGCCTAGGGTCTAGACATCAAATGGTGCATAGGGAACCCGAAGGGACCCCAAGCTTCTCCATGCGAGCCTTTTAACATATCATTACACATCATTGGTCACGGAAGTAATAAAACAACAACAAGACTATAAAGCAAGGATAAGGAACCAAGGAAACTTGTCCATATCATACAACATTAAAGAGTCGAGAGAAAGGCAATCTCATAGCATCATTACATAACTTGTCCAACAATACCTCTACAGATAGAACTTAGCGGGGGCCAAGACAAGCAACCGGGCTCACCCTCATAGTCAAAGCATACAAATAAAGTAATGAGAGTCTTAGCATAGCATAAGAGCAAAATACATCATCCTCAGAGTTGAGGACTCACCAACTAACTTGAGAGAGATCGTACTAGCCATGTGGAGGAGGAGGATGATCAAGCGAGGCTCCTGTTCCTACATGGTAATATCATGTAGGCATAGAGTATGCGTTAGTATATTTTAATGTACTAAGTATATAGGATGCAATGCAACAAGAGATAAGCAACATAATCAAAATGTATAAACATAGGCAATAAAGCATATAGAAATATGACATGCATGGATGATTCTCAGAGTAAATCATGCTTACATAGAACATAATACGTGTAAGAAGTGACCATCAATATAGAATATCCACGGCCTACCACCCCTTCGGAGAGGCGATTGAGGTATAAACCCTTCAATGTGGTTATTGAGGTACATACCCCCCAATATTGTAGCACGGGCCTACTACCTCCTAAGTAAGGCAATCGAGGTACAAACCCCTCAATGTGGTTATTGAGGTGCATGCCCCCCAATCATGGTTGCACAGGCCTACTACCTCCCAAGCGAGTCAATCGAGGTACCAACCCCTTAATGTGGTTACCCGGTCCTACTACCTCCTGAGCGAGGCAATCGAGGTACCAACTTCTCAATGTGGTTACCAGGGCCTACAACCCCCCGAGCAGGGCTTGGTCAACTCACAACACTATAGAAGAAAATATATATATATATATATATATATATATATATATATATTTCATCATCACAAAGTCATTCAAACCATAAGACATGCTTTAGACCTTCAACAACTCAAGAATCCATAATCGGACATTTTATGAAACACTTGGTGGGTGTGTAATGCTAGAGTAAAACCATGCAATTCAAGAGTGAAATCGTGCAAGAAAATCTGAGATCCAAAAGGTTTGGACCGAGATAAAAATCACTGGCAATAAAATACACAGGTCCACGTCAGGTCCGCGATGTGGACCTATCATGGAGGCAAATATTACACTGGTCCGCGATGGCTGCGCATCGCGATACCATCGCGGATCACCACTACGTTGCCCAAACTTGGGAAAATCAAATTTCGCCACTGTTGCTCTAAAATAGGGGTTATACCCATTTTTCATGCAATTGTGCCCCCTGATCAAGAATTTGAAGTCAAATTTTCGATATCATGCATGGATTCTGAGATATATGGAAATTACGATTCCTTGCACATCCAAGACATATTTTCGGGCACCTTTTAGGGTCATTTCAATATCTCCCCCTTGGGAATATTCATCCCCTAAGGTCAAATAAACATATATGAGAAGAGTAATCATGAAGCAATCAGCACCAATAAGAATGCAACAATACACTTAAACACCATTTTCAAAAATCTCAACATACGTGTTAAAATCACCATGACCTTTGTCAACATAAACATGAATGCATGCAAATGACATAGGAGCTGAAGCAGAAGACTTAAAATCACATAGGAGACTTAGAATTAGTACCTTAAGCTTGAGAAAAATAGAAGAGATAGGGATATCACTTTTGCATGTCCGCTTCAGCCTCCCATGTTACACTTTCAACTTGTTGATTCCTCCAAAGGACCTTAACGGAAACAATATCCTTGTTCCTCAACCTCTTCACTTGTCTATCTAAGATCTCTATTGGAACTTCTTCATATGTCAAGTTGTATTCAACAACACCCAGGGCATTAAATGGGACAAAAGCATTCAGATCACCACACACTTCCTCAATATAGACACATGGAAAATCGGATGAACCAAATCCATTTCACTAGGCGATTCCAACTCTTAGGCCACCTTACCAATCCTCCTCAACACCCATAAGGACCCACAAATCTTGGACTTAACTCACCCTTCTTACCAAAACAAACCACACCCTTCATTGGTGGCACCTTTAAATAGGCCCAATCACCAACTTCAAATTCAAGCTCTCTTCTTCTCACATAGTTATAGGACTTTTGACGACTTTGGGCTGTTTTCAAAGTTTCTCAAATTAACCTTACCTTTTCCATAGCCTTGATAATCAGATCAGACCCAACAAAGCCATTTCTCCCACTTCAAACAACCCAACCAGTGATCGGCAACGTCTACCATAGAGGACGTCAAAAGGAGCCATACCAATGCTAGAATGATAGTTATTGTTATAAGCAAACTCAATCAATGAAAGATGATCATTCCAACTATCCTTAAACTCCAAAATACAAGCCCTAAGCATATCCTTAAGAGTTTTGATAGTTCTTTCATCTTGGCCATCCATTTGAGGGTGAAAGGTCGTACTAAGCTTTACCTTGGTCCCAAGATCCCTTTAGAAGGACCTACAAAAGTATGAAGTGAATTGAGCACCACGATTCGATATGATGGACAAGGGCACCCCATGCAATCTTACCAACTTATGAATGTACAATTTAGCATAGTCTTTGGCCCCAAGAGTAGTCTTAACTAGTAGGAAATGAGCCAACTTTGTCATCCTATCAACCAAAACCCAAATAGAATTAAAACCTTTCCTAGTCTTAGGCAACCCAATCACAAAATCCATGTTAAGTTCCTCCTACTTCCAAGTAGGAATCTTTAAATCATGGGTTAGGCCACCCAGCCTTTGATGCTCGGCTTTGACTTGTTGGCAACTATGACGACTGGATACAAATTTGGCAATGTCTTTCTTCATACCTCCCCACCAAAACACATCCCTGAAATCTCTATACATCTAGGTAGAACCAGGGTGAATGGAACAGGAAGAATTATGAGCCTCATCAAGAATCCTCTTTCTCAACTCATCAACAAAAGACACACACAAACTACCGGTACTTAAGGGCGCTATTCTCTCCCTTGGGAGAAAACCTCCACCTTTCCCTCTTTTACCAAGGCCTTCAATTCTAACAATGAGGGATCAAGATCTTGCTTTGGTTTTACCTCATCAACCAAGGAAGATTTTGAGCCATCAATAGCCACAATACCACCATTATCCACCTCTTACAACCTAACCCCCAATCTAGCCAACCGATGAACCTCCTTAGCCACCTCTTTGCCCCTATCATCAACATGAGCTAGGCTACCCATAGACACCTTACTCAAAGCATCCGCCACAATATTAGCCTTACTGGGATGATAATGCACATTTATATCACAATCCTTAAGAAGTTCTAACCACCTTCACTGTCTCTAGTTTAGATCTTTTTGAGTGAACACATATTGGAGACTCTTATGATCGGTGAACACATCAACATGCACCCCATACAAATAATGACACCAAATTTTCAAAGCAAAAACCATGACGGCCAATTCAATATCATGAGTAGGATAATTTGTTTCATGCACATTGAGTTGCCTAGAAGCATAGGCTATCACCTTACAATTTTGCATCAAAACACAACCCAAACCAACCCTGAGGCATCACAATACAAAAAAACCTTTCCAACCCTTTCGATATAGAAAAGATAGGAGCGAGGACAAGCTTATCCTTCAAGGTTTGGAAACTCCTTCCACACTCATCGGTCTACATAAACTTAACCTTCTTTTGAGTCAACTTAGTCATGGGGAAAGTAATAGAAGAGAACCCATTCACAAACCTTTGGTAGTAACCCGCTAAGCCCAAGAAGCTTCTGATGTCTGATGGGGTAATGGTCTAGGCCAATTTCTAATCATATCTGTCTTTTTAGGATCCACCCTAATATTATCCCCTGACACCACATGGCCTAGAAAGGCAACCTCCTTCAAACCAAAATTCACATTTTTTATATTTAGCATACAACTTCTCTTCCCTCAAACTTTGTAGCACTACACTAATGAGCCACATGCTCCTCCTCACTATGAAAATAGATCAAAATATCATCAATGAAAACCACCATAAACAAATCAAGGTAGGGTTTAAACACCCTATTCATAAGATCCATGAAGATAGTCAGTGCATTAGTCAACCCAAAAGACAAAACCACAAATTCAAAATGCTCATATCTAGTAAGGAAGGCCATCTTGGAAATGTCACACTCCCTCACCTTCACTTGATGATACCGAAAGGACCCCAAATGGTGCCCAAAAATGGGCCTCGAAAATGCCCGAAATCATAATTTCCATATATCTCAAAATTCGTGCGTGATACAGAAAATCTGACTTCATATTCTTGATTAGGGGGTTAAATTGAGTTGATAATGGGTCTAACCCCAATTTTGGAGCAAGCTAATCACAATTTTTATTTTCCCAAAAACCACATTCCAGCGACGTTTTCGTGCCTAAGGCGCGACCCACCATGGGCGCGTCTCAATTCATTTTTGTGTGCATTTTCTGTTCCGTCCAAGACTTTTTGGTCTTGGGCCTCAGTCATTCCATACGTGAAAATACCTATACTTAGTCATATTTCACCCTCATATCATACTAAACATTCCCCAATACTCACTCAAAGACTTAGATAAATATTTCACCCTAAAACTCAAGTCCCAAAACTTATCCGGATCTTAAGATTTTCACTCAAGCTTCGAGTCTCCATTTTCAATCTTCTTCAAGAATTCTCCAAAGTCAAGGTATGTGGGTTTCAACCATTGGGTCCTTTCACCCATGGTGCCCAAGCTTCTTTTTTTACCTAAAATATATGTTTCTAAGTTGATTTTACATATGGGTTTTCTATTATGAATTTGATTATGAACTATGTTAGGGTTTTGTAAAAGTATGACTGTTTATGCAGGTTCTGAGCTATGAATCTTAGATCTATCTTAAGATTTGATGAAGAATTTTAATGTATATTTTATGATGGTGTTAATAAGTATTGGTGGGATGATTTACTTCAAGATTTCTTGCATGATTTCACTCTTTAATTACATGATTTTACACTAGCATTGCACACCCACTAAGTGTTTAATGAAATGTTTGGTTAATGTATCATGATTTGTTGAAGGCCTAAGGCTTGGCATATGAGTTAAGTGACTTTAAGATGAT
Source organism: Solanum medicagineum (assembly GCA_026153255.1). Lineage (NCBI taxonomy): Eukaryota > Viridiplantae > Streptophyta > Magnoliopsida > Solanales > Solanaceae > Solanum > Solanum medicagineum. The sequence continues at coordinate 28,239 of JAPFFP010075031.1, read as the reverse complement.
AAAAGGGTGATAAGAATGTGTTGATGTCATGAGAAGTATGTATGTGTTGATGTCATGAGAAGTATGTATGTGTTGGTGTCATGAGAAATATCTATTGTGTTATGAGTTGACCATAGTCATTTGAGGGGTGATGCCTCAATCACCTAGATGGGGTGGTATGCCATCAACTAATCGAGGGATTGGTACCTCAATCATCTCGGATGGAGGTGGTATGCCATCAACCAATTAAGGGGTTGGTACCTCTATCATCTCGGATGAGGTAAGTATGCCATCAACCAATTGAGGGGTTGGTACCTCAATCATCTCAGATGGGGGCGGTACTCTATCAACCAGTTGAGGGGTTGGTACCTCAATCACCTAGATGGAGGTGGTGTGCCATCAACCAATTGAGGGGTCGGTACCTCAATCACTTCTAAAGGGTGGTCTACCTTAGATTCCAAGTACTAAGTTGCTTAGTCTATGATGATGGTCTATTCCTATACATGTAAAATGTTCTATATGCAAGCATGTTTACTTCAAGTATCATTCATGCATGCCATATTGTCATATGATCGTCTATTGCTTAAATATGCATTTTGCCTATGTTGCTTATCTATTGTTGCATTGCATCCTACATACTTAGTACATTCAAACGTACTAACGCATACTTTTGCCTACATGATATCACCATGTAGGAAATGGATCCCCACTTGATCATCTTTCTCCTCCACATGGCTAGTGCGATTTCTCTACAAAGCAAGTGGTGAGTCCTCAACTTCGGGACATTGACTTTCATCTTATGTTATGTACAAAGACTCTCTTTCCTTTTTATTGTATACTTGACTTTGAGGGTGAGCCCAGTTGCTTGTCTTGGCCCCTGCTAAGTTCTATGATTAGAAGTGTTATTGGACAAGTTATGTATAATTCTATGAGCTTTGACTCTCTTGACTCTTTTGATACTCTATGATATGAAAGATGCCCCTTAGCCTTGGTTTTCCCTATTTATTATCTCTTATTGTTATATTATTTCTTTTGCGACCAAGGATGTAAAATGATATGTTAAGAGGCTTCCTTAGGGTCCCTTCAGGTTCCCCATATGCCATGTCATGTCTAGGTCGTAAGCTTGGGTCGTGACAAACTTGGTATTGGAGAACTACGTTATTGATGGTCCTCGGCATCCAACACACTGCGTTTATTAGACTCTTATTCATGGTTGTGTTGTGTACCACAACTATGAGTAAGAGGCTATGAGACATTTTAGGAAATATTTCCCTTCTTCTTACTCTATGTCATTCTGTAGAATTTAAGGTAAGGTTTTTACCCTAATGATTGTTTTTCTCTATGCTAGATCATGCCTAACACAATAGGAATAAGAGCCTGCTCAACCGAGGAACAACCAGCTCATGGTGAGCTCGGGGATGCTCTTACTTTTTTATCTCAAGTTGTGGCTAACCAAGACAACCAAGGGGCTCAAGCCCCTCATGCTCCTACTCCAGCATCTCGGGTGAGAGAATTTATGAGGATAAACCCACCGGAGTTCAATGGGTCTAAGGTGGATGAGGACCCTCAAGAATTCATTAATAAGGTATAGAAGGTGTTGTCCATTATGGGTATGAGGTCAGAAGAAAAGGCGGAGTTGGTGGCTTACCAACTCAAAGAGGTGGCTCAAATTTGGTACACTCAATGGAAGGAGGAGAAGGGGAACAACCATGTGGTCCTATAGGACGAGTTTAAGGCCGCTTTCCTCAACCGTTTCATTCCTCTTGAGCTTACGGAAGCTAAATTGGTGGAGTTCATGAACTTAAGCAAGGGTTTATAAGTGTGAGGGAGTATGCCCTCAAGTTCAACCAACTTTCAAAATATGCTCCACACTTGATTGCCGACTCAAGGTCTAGAATGAATAAGTTTGTGATGGGTGTTTCTGATTCGGTAAGTGAAGAATGTCCTACCACTATGTTGATTAATGACATGGATTTCTCTCGCTTGTTGACTTATGTCGAATAATTGGAGGGGGAGAAATTGAGAAAGAGAAGGGGTCATGAGGCCAAGAGGGCCGATTTTGATGGCAAGTTCCAAAATCACAAGGGTGGTCGATTTCACCAAGGCCAGGGGTCTTCTCATGCTCCTAGTAGGAGATTTGCCAATGACTACCCAAGGCCTCAAGAGGGTGGTGGTGTGATGGCTAGACTTGTGTGTCCAACCTCCCCACAACCAATACAAGCATTAGTATTCCTCAAGCATGGGCCACTATAACCCCTACAACATCTTGAACACACATCATTAAGACCCACACCACCATCACCTTGGGCCCTTGGGATGTCATTGTCAAACCTAAGAAGCATGAGAAGACCCTTAGCCTTGATATAATCGGCCACCTTTATGACTTTCGAACTTATCCTCAAAACGGGCCCTCTTGGCCTCATAACCCCTTCTCTTCCATTTGTTTGGCATAAGTCATCAAGAGGGACAAGTCCATGTCACTAATGAATATAGCAGAGCGGCACTCCTCACTCACCGAGTCGGATACACCCATCACGAAATTGTTCATTCTAGACCTTAGGTCGGCAACCAAGTGTGGAGAATATTTTGAGAGTTGTTGAACCTGAGGCCATAATCCCTCACACTCATAGATCCTTGCTTCAAATTCATGAACTCCACCATTTTGGCCTCTCAAAGCTCTAGAACAAAGAATCGATTGAGAAAGCCCACCTTAAACTCCTCCCATAGAACCACATTGTTGTTCCCCTTCTCCTCTTTCCATTGAGTGTATCATATTTAGGCCACCCCTTGAGTTGGTAAGCTGCCAACTTTGCCTTCTTTTTCGACCTAATACCCATGATAGCCAGCACCTTGTATACCTCATTCAAATAAATTCTTGAGGGTCCTCATCCACCTTAGACCTATTGAAATCTGGTGTATTCATCCTCATAAAATCCCTTGCCCTAGATGCCGAGATGGGAGCATGAGGGGCTTGGGCCCCTTGGTTGATTTAGTTGGTCACTGTTTGGGCTACCATGGCAAGAGCATCCCGGAACTCTTCATGAGCCGATTATTCCTCAAGTGTGTGGGCCATTCTTCCTCTTGTGCTAGGCATGATCTAGCATAGAAAAGAACAATAGTTAGGGGGGAAAACCTTACCTTAACTTCTATATCATGACATAGAGTAAGAAGAAGGGAAACATTTCCTAAATTGCCTCATAGGCTCTTACACATAGTTGTGGTGTACAACACAACCATGAATAAGTCTCTAATTGATGTGATGTGTTGGATGCAGAGGACCATTACCAACCTAGTGCTTTGATACCAAGTTTGTCATGAACCAAGCCTAAGACCTAGACGTGACATAGCGGATGGGGAACCCGAAGGGAACCCAAGCAAGTCTCTTAATATATCATTACACATCATTAGTCGTGGAAGTAATAAAACAACAACAAGAGTATAAAGTAAGGATAAGGGACTAAAGGAACTTTTCCATATCATAAAATATTAGAGTCAAGAGAGAGGCAATCACATAGCATCATTACATAACTTGTCCAACAACACCTCTATACATAGAACTTAGCGGGGGCCAAGACAAGCAACCGGGATCACCCTCAGAGTCAAATCAGACAAATAAAGGAAAGAGAGTCTCAGCATAACATGAGATCAAAAGACATCATCCTCGGTGTTGAGGACTCACCAACTTGCTTGAGAAAGATCGTACTAGCCACGTGGAGGAGGAGGAGGGTCAAGCGGGGTTCCAGTTCCTACATGTTAACATCATGTAGGAACAGAGTATTCGTTAGTATGTTTTAATGTACTAAGTATGTATGATGCAATACAACAAGAGATAAGCAACATAATCGAAATGCATAAACATAGGCAATTAATAAGCATAAAGCAATATGGCATGCGTGGATGATTCTTAGAGTAAATCATGCTTAGATAGAACATAATACGTGCGTAACAAGTGACCATCAATATAGAATATCCAAGGCCTACCACCCCCTTGGAGAGGCAATTGAGGTACAAACCCCTCAACGTGGTTATTGAGGTACATTTCACCTAACACGGTAGCATAGGCCTAATACCGACTGAGCGAGGCAATCGAGGTACAAACCCCTCAATGAGGTTATTGAGATACATACCTCCAAGCATGGTAGCACGACCCTACTACCTCCCGAGTGAGGCAATCGAGGTACCAACCCCTCAATGTCATTACCCGGGCCTACTACCTCCCAACGAGACAACCGAGATACCAACCCCTCAATGCGGTTACCCGGGCCTACAACCCCCCAAGCGAGGCTTGGTTAACTCAAAATACTGTAGAGGAAAATGACATGTATATACATTCCTTTCATCATCATAAAGTCATTCAAATTACAAGCCATTCTTTAGACCTTCAACTACTTAAGAATCTATAACCGAACATTTCATCAAACACTTGGTGGGTGTGTAATGCTAGTGTAAAACTATGCAATTCAAGAGTGAAATCATAAAAGAAAATTCAACGTAAAACCACCCACCAATACTTGGTAATGCTACCATGCAATATACATAAAAATCCTTCATCAAATCTCAAGATAGATCCAAGATTCATAGCTCAAAACATGCTTAAACAGTCACACTTTTACAAAACCCTAACATAGTTCATAGTCAAATTCATAGTAAGTAAAACCCATAACTAATTAACTTAGAAACATGAGATTTAGGTAAAAAGAAAGCTTGGGCACCATGGGTGAAATGGACCAACAGTTAAAACCCACATACATTAACTTTGGAGAATCCTTGATGAAGATTGGAAATGGAGACTTGAAGCTTGAGTGAAATTCTTAAGATCCGGATGAGGTTTGGGACTTGAAATTTTGGGTGAAATGTTGTATTTGTGTTCTAGAGAGCATTAGGGAATTTCTTGCATGACATGAAGGTAAAATATGGCTAAGTATAGATATTTTCACGCATGGGAAGATTTAGGCCCAAGACCCAAAAGCCTTGGATCAAGATAAAGATCACTAGAAACAAAATACACAGGTCCGCGTTTGGTACGCGACGGGAACCTAACGCGGAGGCAAATTTTACACTGGTCCGTGACTGCTGCACGTCGCGGTGCCATCACAGATCACCACTATTTTGCGCAAACTTGGGAAAACTGAATTTTGCTATGGTTGCTCTAAAATCAGGGTTATCCCAATTTTCTACTTAATTTTGCCCCCGATCCAGAATATGAAGTCAGATTTTTTATATCACGCACAGATTTTGAGATATATGGAAATTACGATTTCGGGCACTTTATTGCACATTTTCGGGCACTTTTGGGGTTGTTTTACTCATTAAGATATAACTAATAACATCAAAGATAGGGATTTACATCATTCCGTACATTCATATAATACTCATGAGCTAATAGCATACTTTTGGCTCTCTTATTAGTCTCGACGTGTATGACATACATATCTTGCCATAAGACATTCATTACATAAGAAACTTGGCATGCATATTTAATCAAATCATGATGGGTAAATGTACATAATTATAAAACAAACCATTCAAGAGTCAATTACATGAGAGGAGTAAAATAGAATCACTAGAGCATTATTCAAATTAACCCACCAAAAGCATAATAAGACTTGGCTAGGGTATCATCAAACCCTCAGTTAAATCATAGATTTCACATGACATTTTATTACATAATAAAATACAGGGATAAACAATCATAAAATATTTCATAATATCATCATATAAAAGAGCTGATAAAATTTTCATGAGTTTCCATAACTTCAAAATGAATAAGGAAGAGGAATGGTTGATCTTTATGGAGAAAAGGTCTCCAGATATGCTTTAATGGAAGAAAATCTGATTTAGAAATAGAAAACCAAAACATTAGCTTTATGTCTTCTTTTGAAGGCCTTGAAGAACTTGGAAGTGTTTGGGAGGAGTTAGACTTGGGGTCTTTTTAGAATGAGTTGAGTTGATAGTATAGGGTTGTTTTAAGGCTGAAAGGGGTCATTTGGGGGTTAAAATGACATAGCATAACCTTAGGAAATTAGGAAAGGTTAAATTTTCTCCTTTTAAAAACTTGTAGAAAAGACCATGGTACATTGATTACAGGCCATGGTCCATTCCACAGGTCATGAGAAGGGGGTCTCATCTAGTAACATTTTAAACCCTCAAAGATTTTCTCTAAATCTCGACCCACAAAAAGAATTACAACCTATCAACCAATGAACGAGCCATCTGGTATCTCATACTCCTAACTTCAAAAAACAATATCTTTCACCAAGTTTGTCCATCATCCCATGAACACAAGTTATGATTCATGGAACAACCTATGACCTTTAATCCCTCGTGATCCCATGTACACTCAGAAAAATTTCCAGATTCCTTTGGCACTTTTACACCTTCCCACATGTAGGGCCTTATAATATCTCCCCTTTGGGAGCATTTGTCCCTGAATATGCCAAACGTAAGCTCTAAGGGATAGAATACATGCATCATGCAACATGTTACATCATGAAAATTTTCAAACCATCCTTTAAATAACATTTGCAATTCAACCTAAAAATCACATAATCATGCATAAATGACATTAGAATGACATGCATGGATGGGGAGGCTCTCAAGTAGGAAAATCATAGTACCTCAAGCTTGATTAGAGTTGAAGAGATAGGGTTATTACTTCTTCATATCGGCTTTGGCTTCCCAAGTGGCGCTTTCAGCTGGTTGATTCCTCCAAAGGACTTTGATGGATGCAATGTCTTTATTTCTCAACCCCTTCACTTGCCTATTGAATATTTTCACCAGGATTTCCTCATAAGTCAAGTTCTCTTCAACATTCACAACCTCCAAGAGCACAAGATAATTTGGGACTTTGAGACACTTACTCAACATAGAGACATGGAAGACCGGATGAACCATGCTCATCTCCCTGGGCAGCTCTAATTCGTATGCAACTTTACCAACATGTCTCAAGATCCAGTAAGACCCTACACACCTAGGGCTTTACTTCCCTTTCTTGGAAAAAGAATCATATCATTTATTAGCAAAACCTTGAAGCACACCCGATTATTAACTTTAAATTCAAGGTTTCTTTATCTACTGTCAGCATAGGACTTTTGCCGACTTTAAGCCATCTTCAATCATTCCCTTATCATCCTCACTTTCTCCAAAGCTTCCATAACTAAATTCAGACCTAATAAAGCCATCTCCCCTACTTTAAACCACCCAACCTAGGATCTACAATGTCTACCATATAGAGCTTCATAGGGGGTCATTCTGCTGCTAGAGTGATAGTTATTATTGTAATCAAATTCAATAAGTGGAAGATGTTCATTCCAACTATCCTTAAACTCTAAGAAAAATCGTAAGATTATCCTCAAGACTTTGAATGATTCTTTTAGCTTGACCATCTGTTTGTAGGGAAATGTCATGCTAAGCTTGACTTTAGTACCAAGGTCTTTTTGGAAAGACCTCCCAAAGCGCGAAGTGAATTGAGAACCACTATCCGAAATAATAGCCAATGAGACCCCATGCAATCTAAAATAATGAATGAATGTAAAACTTGGCATAATCTTTGTCCCAATAAGTCATCTTAACCAGTAGGAAGTGAGCCAATTTCATCGTTGTATCAACAATAAACCATATGGAATCAAAATGCCTCTTAGTCTTAGGCAAGACAATTATAAAATCCATGTTAATTTTTTTACACTTCCAAGTATGATCCTCTATGTTTTGGGCTAAGCCACCGAGCTTTAATGTTCGACTTTGACTTATTGGCAAATAAGGCAACCGGCTACAAATTTGGGAATATCTCTTTTCATGTCACCCTACCAATATACTTCCCTCAAATCCCTATACATCTTTGTGGAATTGGTGTGAATGGAATAACATGAATTATAAGCCTTATTTAAGATCACTTCTCTCAATCCAACGACATCAAGCACACATAACCTGCCTCGGTACGTAAGGACATCATCTCCCCCTTGGAGAAAACCTCCACCTTGCGACCCTTTACTAAAGCTTTCAATTTTAACAATGCAGGCTTAAGGTCTTGTTTGGATTTGACTTCTTCAATTAAGGAAGACTTTGAACCATCTAACACCACCATTTTCAGCCTCATCCAACCTAACTCCCAATCTAGCAAATTGGTGAACTTCTTTTGCTATTACATGGACACTCTACTAAGAGCATCGACAATAATATTAGCCTGAAACGACCCCAAAAAGTTCCTGAAAATGTGCCTTGAAAGTGAATTGTAATTTCAATATATCTCAAAATCTGTGTGTGATATATAAAATTCGACTTCATATTCTTGATTAGGGGCAAAATTGAATAGGAACTGGGTCTAAACCTTATTTTAGAGCAACCGTATCAAAATTCAAAAATCTAAAAATTTTCTTATCCAGTGTTGATCTACGCCCCTAGCGCGCATGAATGGGGAGCGAACTAGTGTTAAAATGGTGCCAGTTTTGTTGTTCGGTCTAAGGCTTTTAGGTCTTGAGCCTAAGTCTTCCCATGCATGAAAAAGCCTATACTAAGCCATATTCTACCTTCATATCATACAAGACATTCCGCAATACTCTCTCAAACACTTAGATAAATATTTTACTCAAAATTCAAGTGCCAAATCTCTTTTTGGATCTTCAAAATTTCACTCAAGCTTCAAGTCTCCATTTAAATATTTATCAAGGAATTCTCCAAAGTGAAGGTATATGGGTTGAAACGATTGGGTCCTTTCACCCATGGTGCCCAAGCTTCCTTTTTACATAAAACTCATGTTTCTAAGTTGATTTACTTATGGGTCTTACTTACTGTAAATTTGACTATGATCTATGTTGGGGTTTCATCAAAGTGTGACTATTTAAGCATGTTTTGAGCTATGCATCTTTGATCTATCTTGAGACTTGATAAAGAGTTTTGATGTATATTGCTTGAGTGTACTTATGGGTGTTGGTGGGTGGTTTTACATAGAATTTACCTACATGATTTCAATCTCAAATTGCATGATTTTATACTAGCATCACACACTCACCAAGAATTTGATAAAATTTCCGGTTAATGCTTCTTGCGTTGTTGAAGGCCTATTGTATGATATATGAGTTAAGTGACTTTATAGTGATGAAAGGGATGTATATACGTGTTGATTTCATGAATGGTATCTATATTGTTGAAAGTTGATCAATTGCCTTGTTCTGGTGGTACTAGGCCCACACTACCATGTTGGGGGGTATGTACCTCAATTGCCTTGCTCGAGAGGTAGTAGGCCCATGCAACCATGTTGGTGGGGGGAGGATTTGTACCCAATTGCCTCTCTCGGGAGGTAGTAGGCCCATGCAACCATGTTGGGGGGTTTATACCTCAATTGCCTCACTTAGGAGGAGTAGGCCCATGAAACCATGATGGGGGATTTGTACCTCAATTTTCTCGCTCAAGAGATAGTAGGCCCGTGCAACCACATTTGGGCGTTTGTACCTCATCTGTCTCGCTCGGGGGGTGGTAGGCCTGTGCAACCACAATAGGGGGTTTATACCTCAAACACCTCGTCAAGGGGGTGGTAGGCCTTGATTTCTATGATGTTGGTCTCTTCCGACACATGAAAAAGGGTTCTATGTAAGTATGTTTTATTCAAGCATCAGTCACGCATGTCATATTGCTCTATGCTCGTTTATTGCCTAAATATGCATTTCAATTATATTGCCTATCTCTTATTGCATTGCATCCTATATACTTAGTATATTCAAATGTACTAACGCATATTCTATGCCTACATGATGTTACCATGTAGGGACCGGAGCTTCACTTGATCACCCTCCTCCTCCACATGGCTAGTATGATTTTCCAAAGCAAGTTGGTGGGTCCTCAACTCCGAGGACATGCTTCTCTTGATTACACTATGTATTGACTCCTTTTTATGTTAGCTACTTATGTCTATGAGGGTGAGTGTGGTTGCTTCTCTTGGCCCCCGCTATGTTCTATCATTAGAGGTGTTGTTGGACACGTTATGTAATGATGCCATGAGTTTGATTTCTCTTGACTCTCTTGATGTTCTATGATATGAAAGATGTCCCTTAGCCCCATGTTTCCTTATTTCTACTCTTTTATTGTTATTTAATTGCTTCTGCAACCAAGGATGTGTAATGATATGTTCAGAGGCTTGATTTGGGTCTCTTCGGGTTCCCCATTCGTCGTGTCATGTCTAGGCTCTAGGCTTGGGTCGTGTCAAACTTGGTATCAGAGCACTAGGTTATTAACGGTCTTCGACATCCAACACATCATGTTGATCAGAGTCTTATTGATGGTTGTGTTGTGCACCACAACTTTGAGTAGGAGGCTATGAGATGTTTTAGGAAATGTTTCCATTCTTCTTACTCTATGTCTTGCTATAGAAGTTGAGACAAGTTTTTCCCCTAATGATTGTCATTTGATATGCTATATCATGCCTAACACAAGAGGAAAAAGAGCCCACACACCCGAGGAACAACCGGAGCATGGAGAGCTCCAAGATGCTCTCACCTTGCTAGCTCAAGTTGTGGCTAACCAAGCCAACCAAGGGGCCTGAACCCCATGCTCCTACTCCGGCATCTCAAGTGAGGGATTTTATGAGGATTAACCCATAGGAGTTCAATGGGTCTATTGTGGATGAGGACCCTCAAGAGCTTATTGGTGAGGTTTACAAAGTGTTGTCTATCATGGATATGAGGTCGAAAGAGAAGGCAGAGTTGGCGGCTTACCAACTCAAGGGGGTGTCCTAAATACGGTACACTTAATCGAAGGAAAAGAAGGGCAACAACAATGTGATTCTATGGGAGGAGTTTAAGGTGGCTTTCCTCAACCGCTTCTTCTATCTTGAGCTTAGGGAGGCCAAAATGATGGAGTTCATGAATTTGAAGCAAGTATCTATGAGTGTGAGGGAGTACGCCCTCAATTTCAACCAACTCTCAAAGTATGCTCCCTACTTGGTTGCCGACCCAAGGTCTAGAATGAGTAAGTTTGTGATGGTCCTGTCCCTTATTATTGACTTATGTCGAACAATTGGAGGGGGAGAAGTTGAGAAAGAAAAGGGATAATGAGGCCTAGAGGTCCCGTTTTGATGGTAAATTCCAAGGTCTCAAAGTTGGCCAGTATCTTCAGGGTCAAGGGTCTTCTCATACTCCTAATAGGAGGTTAGCCAATGACTACCCAAGGGCCCAAGGTGATAGTGGTGTGGTGCCTAATGTTATGTTTCCAAAATGTGGTAAGGGTCATGGTGGCCCATGCTTGAGGGCTACTAATGCTTGCTATAGTTATGGGGAAGTAGGCCACAAGATGATGGATTGCGCTCATAACCAAAATAAGGGTAAGGATGTTCGCCCACAAGGCTGGGGTGCAATGCGGTTCCTTTGGTAAAAGGAGGTCAACAAGGTGGTGCCCTAAGACACAATCAGTTTTATGCACTTAAAGGGAGACAAGGGTTGATAAGGTGCCTGATGTCGTCACCAATATGTTAAAAGTCTTTGATTTTGATGTGTATGCATTGATAGACCCTGGTGCCACTCTTTCTTTTGTTACTCCTTTTGTTGCCAAAAAGTTTCATGGTAAGCCCGAATTGTTGTGTGATTCTCTTGGTTGTCTACTCCTATTGGTATATCTATTGTTGCTAGAAAGCTCTATAGAAATTATCCTGTTTGTATTTTGCAAAAAATATTTCCTTGTGATCTTGTTGACTTGGATATGGTTGATGTTGATGTTATTCTTGGGATGGATTGGTTGCATGCATACTATGCCGCTGTTTATTATAGAACCTGCAGGGTCAAGTTCCAATTCCAAATGAACCCCTCCTTGAGTGGGAGAGTCATGATGTGGTGGTCAAGGGTAGGTTTATCTCTTGCATTAAAGCCCATAAGTTGATCTCTAAGGGATGTCTTCATCATCTTGTGAGGGTTAGGGATGTTGAGTCCAATGTCCTTCCTATAGAGTCGGTTCCGGTGGTAAATGAATTCCTTAATGTCTTTCCAAATGACCTTCCCAATGTTCCTCCCAAAAGGGAAATAGATTTTGGCATAGACCTCCTTCCTGATACTCAACTTATTTTTATTCCCCCTTACTGTGTGTCCCTAGAGGAGTTAAAGGAGTTGAAGGAGCAATTGAGGGATTTCTTGGAGAAGGATTTTATTAGGCTTAGCCAATCACCTTGGGGTGCACCGGTGTTGTTTGTGAAGAAGAAGGATGGGTCCCTTAGAATGTGTATTGACTAGAGACAACTTAATAGAGTCACCATAAAGAATAAGTATCCTCTACCAAGGATTGATGATTTGTTTGACCAACTTCAAGGGGCTAGCCACTTCTCTAATATTGATCTTCGGTCCAGATATCATCAAGTGATGGTGACGGAGTGTGACATTCCAAAGACGACCATCTAGACTAGGTATGGGCATTATGAATTTGTAGTTATGTCTTTTGGGGTGACCAATGCACCGGCTATCTTCATGGATCTAATGAATAGAGTCTTAAACCCTATCTTTATTTGTTTGTGGTGGTTTTCATTGATGATATTTTGATCTATTCTCATAGTGAGGAGGAGCATGTGGTTCATTTGAGGGTAGTGCTATGTAAAGATTGAGGGAAGAGAATTTGTATGCTCAATATGAGAAGTGTGAATTTTGATTGAAAAAGGTTGCCTTTCAAGATCATGTGTTGTCGGGGGATGGTATTAAGGTGGATCCTAAGAAGACTGATGTGATTAGAAACTGGCCTGCTTCTATTTTATCTCCATCAAAAGGGTTGGAAAGATTTGTTGTGTATTGTGATGCCTCCCAAATTGGTTTGGGTTGTGTTTTGATGCAAAATGATAAGGTGATAGCCTATGCTTCTAGGCAACTCAAAGTGCATGTTCCTACTCATGATCTTCAATTGGTTGTCGTGGTATTTGCTTTGAAAATTTGGCGTCATTATTTGTATGGGGTGTATCTTGATGTGTTTACCGATCATAAGAGTCTCCAATATGTGTTCACTCAAAAAGATCTCAACTTGAGGCAACGAAGGTGGTTAAAGCTTCTTAAGGATTATGATATAAGTGTGCATTATCATCCCGGTAAGGCTATTGTTCGCGATGCTTTCAGTAGGGTGTCTATGGGTAGCCTCGTTCATGTTGTTGGTAGTAGCAAAGAGGTGGCTAGGAAGGTTCATCAATTGACTAGATTGGGGTTTATGTTGGAAGAGGTTAATAATGGTGGTGTTGTGGTTGTCAATGGTTCAAATCTTCCTTGGTTGATGAGGTAAAAGGAAAGCAAGATCCTGACCCCTCCTTCTTAGAATTGAAGGCCTTGGTGAGAGAGGGCAAGGTGGAGGTTTTCTCCCGAGAGGCAGGTAGTGCCCTTAGAAACCAAGGTAGGTTGTGTGTGCGTTATGTTGAGAAAGAAGGTTCTTGATGAGGCTCATCATTCTTCTTATTCTATTCGACCCGGTTCTACAAAGATGTATAGAGATTTGAAGGATGTGTTTTGGTGGGATGGTATGAAGAAAGACATTGCCCAAATTGTATCCGGATGTCATAATTGCCAACAAATGAAAGCCAAACACCAAAGGCCGAGTGGCCTAACCTAAGATATAGAGACTCGTACGTGGAAGTGGGAGGAAATTAACATAGATTTTATAGTTCAGTTGCCTAAGACTAGGAAGGGTTTCGATTCTATTAAGGTTGTGGTTGATAGGATGACAAAGTATGCTCACTTCTAACCAGTTAAGACTACTTATGGTGCCGAAGAATATGCTAAGTTATACATTCATGATTAGGTTAGATCGCATGGTGTGCGTTTGTCTATAATATCGGATCGTGGTTCCTAATTCACTTCACATATTTGGAGGTCCTACCAAAGAGATCTTGGTACCAAGGTTAAGCTTAGTACGGCCTTTCACTATCACACAGATGGCCAAGCTAAAAGAACTATCCAAACTCTTGATGATACACTTGGGGCTTGTGTTTTGGAGTTTTAGGGTAGTTAGGATAATCATCTTCCACTGATTGAGTTTGCTTATAACAATAGCTACCATTCTAGCATTGGTATGGCTCCTTTTGAGGCCCTCTATGGTAGGCGTTGTAGATCATCGGTTGGGTGATTTGAAGTGGTAGAAGTGGAATTATGGGGTCTGGATCTTGTTATGGAGGCTATGCATAAGGTGAGGTTTATTAGGGAAAGGTTGAAAATAGCCCATAATCATCAAAAGTCCTATGCTGATATGAGGAGAAAGGAGCTTGAATTTAAAGTTGGCGATTGGGTCTATTTGAAGGTGCCACCCATAAAGGGTGTGGTTCATTTTGGTATGAAAGATAAATTGAGTCCAAGATTTGTGAGTCCTTAGAGGGTGATAAGGAGAATTGGTAAGGTGGCCTATAAGTTAGAATTGCCTAGTGAAATGGATTTGGTCCACCGGTCTTTCATGTATCCATGTTAGAAGAAATGTGTGGGTGATCCAAATGCCATTGTTCCATTGGATATTGTGGGGTTGTTGAAGACAACTTCACTTATGAAGAGGTTCCAGTAAAGATCTTGGATAGACAAGTGAAAAGGTTGAGGAACAAGGATGTGGCTTCCATTAAGGTCTTTTGGAGGAATCAACTAGTCGAAAGTGCTACATGGGAGGCCGAATCGAACATGCAAAAGCGGTACCCTATCTCTTTCATTCTACTCAAGCCTAAGGTACTAATTCTAAGTCCCCTTATGTGATTTCAAGTCTTATGTTTCAGCCCCTATGTCATTTGCATGCATTCATGTTTATGTTGAAAAGTTCATGATGATTTTGACACTTATGTGGAGATTTTGAAAATGGTGTTTAAGTGTATTGATTCATTCTTGTTGGGGATGATTTCTTCATGATAACTCTCCTTATGTATGCTTATTTTACATTTGGATATGAATTTTCCCAAGGGGTAGATATTGAAACGACCCCAAAAAGTTCCCGAAAATGCGTCTTGAAAGTGCCCAGAATCGTAATTTCTATATATCTCAAAATTTGTGCGTGGTTTCAAAAATCTGACTTCATATTCATGATATGGGTCTAAGAACGATTTTAGAGCAACCGTATCAAAATTTAAAAATTAAAAAATTTTCTTATCTAGTGTTGATCCGCACCCTTGGTGCAACGTGGCTGGGGCGTGGACTATTGTTAAAATGGCGCCAGTTTTGTTGTTCGGTCCAAGGCTTTTGGGTCTTGGGACTAAGTCTTCCCATGCATGAAAAATACCTATACTTAGCCATATTTTACCTTCATATCATACAATACATTCCCCAATACTCTCTCAAACACTTAGACAAATATTTTACTCAAAATTAAAGTGTCAAATCTCTTTCCGGATCTTAAGGATTTCAATCAAGCTTCAAGTCTCCATTCCATTCTTCATCAAGGAATTCTCCAAAGTCAAGGTATGTGGGTTTCAACCATTGGGTCCTTTCACCCATGGTGCCCAAGCCTCTTTTTTACATAAAACTCATGCTTCTAAGTTGATTAACTTATGGGTCTTACTTACTATGAATTTGACTATGATCTACGTTGGGGTTTCATAAAAGTGTGACTATTGAAGCATGTTTTGAGATATGAATCTTTGATCTATCTTGAAACTTGATGAAGGGTTTTGATGTATATTGCTTGAGCGTACTACCAAGTGTTGGTGGGTGGTTTACATCGAATTTACTTGTAGGATTTCACTCTCGAATTGCATGATTTTATACTAGCATTACACACCTACCAAGTGTTTGATAAAATGGCCGGTTAGCTTCTTGAGTTGTTGAAGGCCTAATGCGTGGTATATGATTTAACTGACTTAATGATGATGTAAGGGATGTATATATGTGTTGATTTCATGAATGGTATCTATATTGTTGAAAGTTGATCAATTGCCCCGTTTGGGGGGTAGTAGGCCTGAACTACCATATTGGGGGTATGCACCTCTATTGCCTCGTTCGAGAGGTAGTAGGCCCGTGCAACCATGTTGGGGGGTTTTTACCTCGATTGCCTTGCTCGGGAGGTAATAGGCCCGCGCAAGCATGTTGGGGTTTGTACCTAAATTGCCTCGCTCAGGAGGTACTAGGATCGTGCAACCATGTTGGGGGGTTTGTACCTCAATTGGCTTTCTCGAGAGGCAGTAGGCCCGTACAACCATGTTGGGGGGTTTGTACCTCAATTTCCTCGCTCAAGAAGAGTAGGCCCGTGCAACCACATTGGGGGGTTTATACCTCATCCGCCTCGATCGAGGGGTGGTAGGCCTGTGCAACCACATTAGGGGGTTTGTACCTTAATTGCCTCATCAAGGGGGTGGTAGGCCTTGATCTCTATGATGTTGGTCTCTTCCTACACATGAAAAAGGGTTCTATGTAAGCATGTTTTACTACAAGCATCACTCATGCATGCCATATTGCTATATGTTCGTTTATCACCTAAATATATATTTCAATTATGTTTCCTATCTCTTGTTGCATTGCATCCTACATACTTATTACATTCAAACGTACGAACGCATACTCTATGCCTACATGATGTTACCATGTAGGGACAAGAGCTCCACTTAATCACCCTCCTCCTCCACATGGCTAGTACGATTTCTCTCAAAGCAAGTTGGTGAGTCCTCAACTCCTAGGACATACTTCTCTTGATTATACTATGTATTGACTCCTTTTTATGTTGGCTACTTATGATTATGAGGGTAAGCCCGGTTGCTTGTCTTGGCCCCCGCTAAGTTCTATCTTTAGAGGTGTTGTTGGACAAGTAGTTTGATTTCTCTTGACTCTCTTGATGCTCTATAATGAAGATGTCCCTTAGCCCCGTGTTCCCTTGTTTCTACTCTTTTATTGTTATTTAATTGCTTCCGCGACCAGGGATGTGTACTGATATGCTAAGAGGCTTGATTGGGATCCCTTCGGGCTCCCCATTCGCCGTGTCACGTCTAGGCCCTAGGCTTGGGTAATGACAACCACAAACCCTTCTAACCCTTTCAATAGAGCCAAAATAGTAGCGGATGTAAATTTGTCTTTTAGTTTGGAAACTTCTTTCACATTCATCGATCCATACAAATTTGGTCTTCTTTTGTGTCAACTTTGTCAAGGGAGAAGCAGTTGAACAGAACCCCTAAATAAATCTCTGGTAATATCCCGCCAAGACCACAAAACTCCTAATATCCATTGGAGTCAAGGGTTTAAGCCAATTTCCTACCACCTCCGTCTTATTCGCATCCACTTGCATCCCTTTTCCCAACACCACATTCCCTAGAAATGCAACTTCCATCAACCAAAATTCACATTTCAAACTTAGCAAACAACCTTTCTTCCCTCAACATTTGTAATACTACCCTTAAATGTTTCACATGCTCTTCTTCACTCCGGGAATAAATCAAAATATCAAAAATGAATACCATCATAAACATGTTGAGGTAGGGTTTAAAAATCCTATTCATGAGATCTATGAATATCGCCATAGCACTAGTTAGGCCGAAGGACATAACCACAAATTCAAAATGCCCATATTTGTTCAAAAGGCCATTTTGGGAATATCACACTTCTTACCTCAATTGGTGATACCCGGACTGAAGGTCAATCTTTGATAAGTGACTAGCCCCTTGTAGCTGATCAAATAGATTATCTATCCGTGGCAAGAGATACTTGGTCTTAACGGTGACCTTATTGACTTTTCGATAGTCGACACACATTCTAAGTGAGCCATCTTTCCTCCTTACAAATAACACCGGTGCACCCCAAGACGACTTGCTAGGCCTAATAAAATCCTTCTCTAATAGGTCCTTCAATTAATCCTTCAACTCCATGAGGGCCATCTAGTAAGGGGGAATATAAATGGGTTGTGTATGGGGGAGGAGCTCTATACCAAAATTTATCTCCCTTTCAGGAAGGACACCGAGAAGCTCATCGAAAAAACTTCAAGAAACGCATTAACCACCAGAACCGACTCAATTGGAGGGAATTTAGACTCAACTTCCCTAACCCTTATAAGATGGTATATGCAATCCTTAGAAATGAAATCTCGAGCCTTAAAACAAGAGATAAACCTACCGTTAACCACCGTGTAAGGCTCCACATGTTGGGAGGTGTAAAAACAGTCCTAAGAAATGAAATCTAAGTACTTTCCAAGTATCAGTGGGTTTTATGGAAAGGCATATGGGTTGTAAGTTTCTCCACGGGCCATAACTTATGCTAGTGGAATAATGGCTAGACTAGGCGAAAATACTAATTTCTGAAGTTGGGTATATGAGATATTAGATGACTCGTAGATTGACTTACGATCCGTAAGTCCTGTCATAGGTTGAGGATAAGAGGCAGTTTTTGAGGGTTCAAAATGCTACCAAATGAAACCCCTTTCTTATGACCCGTATGATGGACCACGGCTCGTAATTGAGGTCTCGTGGTCCTATCCAAAAAAATTTATGAAGGTCAAATCTTATTTTCGCTAGTACTATACGTTTATATGATATTTTTTAAGACTCAAATAAATCCTTTCTAGCCTTATACAACCCTAAATAACTTCATTCCAACCTATTTTTGAAAATATCCTAGGTCCTAAACCCCTTCTAAAACACTCTCAAGTCTTTCAAGGCTACAAGAAGAAGAGTCCAAGCTAGGGTTTCAGGTCCCTCACCTCCAAAGCCAGATTTTTCCTATATTAAATCACCAAGGTATATTGGTTTTGATTGTGGCAACCTTTCCTCCATAAGCTCAACCATTTCTCTCCCTCATCCATTTTCAAGTCATGGATATTTATGGATATTTCAGTGAACTCTTTTATATGATAATATTATGAAGAGATTTATGATATTTTACCTTGGCATATGTTTATGCATTGAAAAACCATGTGAACTTTATGGATTTTTATAAGAATTTGATGATACCCTAGCCATGTTTGATGATGCTTTTAGTGGGTTACTCTAAATAATGCTCAAGTGACTTTATTCTTTTCCTTTCATGTCATTTACTCATGAATTGCATGGTTTTAAAACTTATGTATATGTACCCACCATGATTTCATTAAAAATATGTGTCAAACTTCTATGTTGTTGAAAGTCTTATGGCAAGTTATGCAAATCATGAATAATATGAATTTCGAAAGGGCTATTAAGCATGCTATGAGATATGAGAATATTGTGAACGTTATGAAAGTTATGAAGCCCTATTTTTTATATTATGAAGATTTGATTTTGATGAGCTACTCTATTAAAATATTATGATATTATGACGCTTTTCATATTATGGTTATAAGTATGATTTGAATATTCCTTGGGATTATGACCTAGCACCGAGAATACATTGGTAGATAGCCATTCTCCATAACTATGTTGCCACCAGAGGCTTGTGAATTAGCTAATGCATCCATATAGCTTGATTTGCATGATTGACTTAAAAGGGTGGTGTTCCCGTATAGCATATGTTAATTAAATACCCAAAAGGGTGGGGTTCCCGTAAGGTTGTTATCATATGCTAACAGAAAAGGGTGGTGTTTTTGTTAAGGTGTTTAGGAAGCACTTTCTGAAATGGGAGAGTTTTTGTAAGGTAAGTGCTTGATTTACCTTGAAAAAGTAGGCCACTCCTTGTTTATTGTAGAGTGATCAGGATTCCAAGTAGTAGTTCACTTGGTCTTATATGTCGCTTATGTTCCCTTCCTATCTATGTATGATATGTTATATGATTTGATTATTCTTTATGCATATTTTGACTAATACATTGGGCATTCATGACATATTAAACTTATACCTATTGACTATGATTATGTATATTGTTTAATTATGGCTTATGTTTGCATTGCACCTCGCATACTTAGTACATTACAAGCACTAACGTATACTTTTTACCTACATGACCTAACCATGTAGGGAACAAAGCTCCTATCCATCCTCCTCCTCCATGTGGCTAGACAATTAGGTTGAGGATCACTTTTGGTGAGTCCTCAACATTCGGGGACAATAGCCATTTACTTTCTTGCTTATTTAAGACTTGCATAATTATGTACATTTATCTTTTGAAGATGAGCCTCGGAGATCTCTTGGTCCCTGTTCCATTCATATTAGAGGTGTTGTTGATATTTGGATATGTATGCTATGAGCTCAACTCTTTTGTATGTATGTATTATTAAATACTTTCCCTTAGTCCTTTATTCCCTCTTATGTGTTGGATGCTTATTATATTGTTGATATGGAAGTCCTAAGTCCTTAATTGCCCTAATAGCATGAGTCATACTTACCCACCGCTTAGATTTTATTTGCTGTGTGGTCCGTGCTAATCCACTTTCCTAAAACATCCCATAGCGTGAGTCCAAAGTCCTGCTTCCCTTAGAATTTCACAACCAAGGATGTGACATATATGCTTAAGAGTCTTGTTTGGGTTCCTTCAGTTCTCCATTCGCCGTATCGCACCTAGGCCCTAGGCTTGGGTCGTGATACATCGAATCATGACCTACCCACTAAAGGACTGGTTTATTAGGGAATTGGAACTTAACCTTGTGAGTTCTACAATCCATAGAAGCATGATATGCATGTAACCAATCCATCCCAACAATAATATCAAAATCTACCATGTCAAGCTCAACAAAAATCAGACGGCTAGACTTTATACAATATGGACACGAAACAACCTCTATAGACTCTTTTAGAAACAATGGACCCATCAACGGGAATAAAAACTTCAAAGGGTTTACACAGCAACTCAAGACACACACGAAGCCTATTAGTAACAAATGGAGTAATGAAAGAAGGAGTAGAACCTGGATCCAAGAAAGCATATACATTGTAGATTGTTAACATACCACTATCAATATTGGGCGCCTCATCCACCCCTTTTCTCCCTTGAAGAGCATAAAAGTGATTATGATGTGAAGCACCTCCTTGTTGGCCAGCTTGTGCCCTTTGATCACCATGAGCACCATGTTCATAGGGATGACCATCTTTTTCCTTGTTTGGGTAATCTGTAATCTTGCAGCCCATCTTGCCACACCCAAAGCAAGCACCCATGTTCCTGAAACATTATGATTCCTTCCATATTTTAGGCACCTTGGAAGAGTCATCCCACCATTGTTACCTTGAGCTCTAGGATTGGGCACCCTATCATTAGCCAACCTACAGCCTTGAGTATTGGAGGACCCTTGCCCTTGGAATTTGTGACCTTGTTGACATTGACCACTTTTGGCACCTTGAAATTCACCATTATGACGATCCCTCTTGGATTTTTTAGCTCCTCCTCTTTCTAAGCTATTCTGCTTTATGTTTTTTAAATAGTTCATGAACCTAGAAAATTCCATATCTGTTATAAGCATGGCAGTGTGACATTCTTCATTGATCAAGTCAAACACTCTCGACACAAACTTATGCACCCTTGCCCTAGGATCGGTGACTAAGTGAGAAGCATACTTTGAGAGGTTGTTGAATTTAAAGAAATACTCCCTATCACTTGTGGAACCTTGCTTAAGGTTCATAAACTCTATCATTTTTGCCTCCCTTAGCTCCATAGGAAAGAATCAGTTAAGGAAGGTGGGCCTTGAATTCTTCCTAAGAGATAGGCTCTTCATTTCCCCTCTCCTTCTTCCATTGAAGAAACCATAATTGAACAAGGTCTTTTAGTTGATAGGCCGCTATTTCCACTTTCTCCTCCGAGCTTACCCCTATAATGTCATGAAATTTGCACACCTCATTGATAAATTCTTAGGGGTCTTCTTCAACTTTGGAGCCATAGAACTCTAGAGGATTCATTCTTGTAAAATTCGTCGCCATTGAGGTGGAGGTAGGAGCATGGGGAGCTTGAACTCCTTGGTTGGCCATGGCCCTTGCCAATAAAGTGACTACATTTTGGTATTCGGCATGAGTGACCCCTTTTTCTCCCTGGGGGACTTGTGGAGCCGGAGGGGCTGGCTTACCCTCGAGAGTGGGAGCTCTTTGAGCCACTCTTTTTTTAGGCAAGATATAAAATATCATAACATCATCCATTAGGAATAGGAAGTCTCAATTTAACTCCTAAAGAACAACATAGAATATGAAAAAGTGAATCATTCCTAAAATGCCTCACAGCCTCTTATTCATAGTTGGGGTGCTCTTCACAATCACAAACAAGACTCTACTTGATACGGTGTGTTCAATTTTTGAGGACTATTTAAAAACCTAGTGCACTGATACAAAACTTTATCACAACCCAAGCCTAGGTCCTAGGCGTAACATGGTGAATGGAGAATCCAAAGGGAATCCAACCAAGCCTCATAAGTATATATGGAACATCCTTGGATTTTCGAAAGCATAATTTAACAACAAACACATAATTCTAGGGGAAACAGGACTTTGGAATCAAGCTATAGGGGATGTTATAAAGAAGAGGATTAGCATGACCACATAGCGAATAATATCTAAGGGCCAGGTAAGTATGACTCACACTATGGGGGTATTAGGTACTTAGGACTTCCATCTCATCAACAACATACAACAAGTATATGAATGGAATAAGGGACAATAGGAGTCTTCCATAATACATAAACATAATATGAGTATATCTCATAGCATATAAATCCATATCCAACAAAGAGTGGAAAGGGGGCCAAGACATCTGTCGGGCTCACCATCAAAAGATAATTATCCATAATTAAAAAATTCTTAAATAAGCATGAAAGTAAGCAGATATTGTCCTCGAATGTGGAGGACTCACCAATAGCAATCTTCAATTGAACCGCTTATCCACATGGAAGAGGAGGATGAATAGGAGCTCCAGTCCCTACATGGTTAGATCATATAGGCAAAAAGTATGTGTTAGTACTTGGAATGTACTAAGTATGTCGGGTGCAAATGCAACAAGGAACAAAAGCCATAACTAAGTAATATGCATACTCATAATCAATTAACATAGGATCGATATATCATGAATGGAAAATGCTTTTAAACATGCATAAAGAATCATCAAATCACATGACAACATATACATAGTGGGAAGGGATCATAAACGACATGTAAGAGCAAATGAGTTAGTACTTGGAATTCTGATGTTCACTCCATGCTGAACAAGGAGTGGTCTACTTTGCCAAGGTAAACCAAAAACTCACCTTAAGGTATAGCCTTTTTAGGAAGTGCCCATGTACTCCTTACCTTATGAAATGGCCTCTTTCAATAGCTGTCATCAATCATATTTAGCTTATGGCATTGCCTTTTTGATAGATATAAGCCCATATAGGGAATTAATAGCATAAACCTATGGTGGCACATAATTTAGAGACAATGGGAGACTACCAGATTCCTCTCAGTGCTAGGTTACAATCCCATGGAATACTTGAAACATAGTCATAGTCATATTGATCGTAGTCTGAAAACATCATAATTTAGTTCTAGGATTAGCTCATTAAGACATAACTTTTAACATCAAAGATAGGGTTTTATAGCATTCCTTACATTCATATCATGCTCATGATCTTGTAGCATACTTGTTTGCCCCTTATTAGTCTCGACGTATGTGATATACATATCTTTCCATAAGACATTCATTACATAAGAAACTTGACATGCATCTTTAATCAAATCATGGAGGGTACATGTACATAATTTCAAAACCATGCAATTCAAGAGTCAATAATGTGAGAGGACTAAAATAGAATCACTTGAGCATTATTCAATGTGACCCACCAAAAGAATAATAAGACTTGGCTAGGATATCATGAAACCCCCATTTAAATCATAGATTTCACATGGCATTTCATTGCATAATAAAATGCAAGGTTAAACATCATATAAAAGAGTTCATAAAATTTCCATGAGTTTTCATAACTTGAAAATAAATGAGGAAGAGGAATGGTTGAGCCTTGTGGAAGGAAGGTCCCCATAAATCAAAACCCACATACCTTGATGTGATTTAATGAAAGAAAATTTGATTTGGCAGAGGAGAAACTGAAACCCTACCTTGCTCTATTCTCTTAAAGGCCTTGAAGGACGTGGAAGTGTTTGGGGGGAGTTAGACTTAGGGTATTTTGAGAATAAGTTGAAATAGAGCAGTTTAAAGTTGTTTTGAGGCTAAAAAGGGGTCATTTGGGGGTCAAAATGTCGTAGTATAACCTATAAAACTAGGAAAGGTCAAACTTTCCCCTTCTAAAAATCTATTGGAAAGGACCACGAGACCCTGATTATGGGTTATGGTCCATTCCATGGGTCATGAAAAGTGGGTCTCATCTGGTAACATGTAACCCTCAGAGACTTTCTCTGTATCGCAACCCACGACTAGACCTGTGGCCCCGTCAACCAATGTTCGAGCCATCTAGTATCTTGTACTCCGAACTTCAAAAATTAATATTTTCTACCAAGTCTAGCCATCATCCCACGAGAAAAAGTTAAGGCTCATGGAACTGCCTACGGCTCGCAGTCCCTTTCATGATCCCACTTACACTTAGAAGAATTTTTAGACTCCATTCCTTTGGCAATTTTACACCTTCCCACATGTGGGGCCTTACACAACCCAATGTAGTAATGTAAATGGTTCATAAATACCAACTCATTTCATGCACTTTAAATCAATAAATAATAATTTTAACATGAATCATGCATATAATTAGGAATGGGAAGTACATTTAATAAAATAAACATTGAAATTAATGATTAGGTTGAAAAGTGTTTTGGATTCCATGGATCAGTGAAGAAATCCACATACCTTAGAGAAAACTAGAGGTAAAGGTTGAACAAAATCTTGAATTGAGTGAAAATCTTGGAAGAAATTAGAGCTTGTTCATCAGTGAAGGATTTGGGTCTTCTTCCTTGAGAGAGAAATTTGAATTGAGTGAAAGAAAAGGTTATAAGGGCATGGAAATAGGCTTAGGAGGGTGTACTTAGGTTAAAACAGTCAAAAAAACCTCTTGGAAAAGTAAAATATCATCAAAAGTAAAACAACAAGTCATATTTTATTAAGTCCCAATTGGCGGTCCAGGGGTCCCGTTCACAAACCATTCAATACTACACTGAGTGGGACCCTTTTACTACCTTTTTGACAATTCTAAAGCTTCTCAGAGCCATTCGGTGGTAAAATTAGCCATCGCCCTTTTTGACAGCCTAGACAAGCCTTAATAAAATATCCATAACATTTTACTTCAAACTCCTAATAAGGCAAAGTTAGATATATTGGAAAGATAATTCAAAGATCTTTAATTTAATACATAGTGGATAACCTAATAAATTATCTGCTAACATTTATGGCCATTTGAAGTTGACCCTTATATGAACTCATACGGAAACTTAGCCGATTGAAATCCTTTGGACTTGGCTCGATCTAAGAAATTTCTTATGACCCAAACCTGATGTAATACAATTTGAATACCTAACAATTGATCTCAACACATTAGAAGTCATCAGGCTAATCCTGTACATGTATGAGGAATGACTCAGGTCTTAGTTTAAGATCTAGGGCATTATAATATCTCCCCCTCGGGGACATTCATCCTCAAATTTGATGGATATACACTTGAGAAGAGTTAATAGACAAATTTCATCCCAACATGAATACATAAATGCAATTTAAACACCATTTTCATGAAATTTCAAACTTATGCATCAAATATCATCAGAATAAATTACTATGAGTATGTACATGCAATATGACAAGAAAAGAGATGAAATGCAATGTTTAACACCTTAGAGATGATTGAATCATTACCTTAGCCTTGAGTAGAGTGAAAGAGATAAGTACATTTGTAATGACCCTGTAGGTCAATTTTGTGTTTCTATATTATTTTTGCCATTTTGATATTCTATAATGTAATGTCAAACTTTTCATAACCTAGTGGGGTTGTCGGGATGGGTATTACTCGTTTTACTTGAGAATTGTACAAGTTTGAATGTTAGCAAGAGTCAAAGCTGGAAAAATGAGATTTCTAGCAAAACCCTAGTAAATGGCCTCAAAATCGGATTCTGACGATTCCATCAATTCTGGAATGGCCAATTTAGGCTTGAAGGCTGGTTGGTCCAAGGAAGGAGGATTCTGGTATAATTTTGAGCTAAAAGTTGCAAATGAGTTCAGCTGGAAGCTAAAATGTGTGTTTTTGTAAAAAGCCCATTAAAAGCGCTTAAGATGGAAAACTAATGGTTAGGTCAACTCCAAAACATCAAAAATAGTCTTAAATGGCCCTTCGTCAATTGGCGGGGACATCCAGTTGCATTTTAACACCTTCAGTTCTTTTAGATAAATTTAGCTGAAAAGAGGTGGGACCCTCATTTTTCTGTAGGATGCTCCTTTTGAAATTTCAACTACATTGTTGGATTTGGAACGTTGCAATCTATGCAGTTACACTAGTCATTTGTTAAAACAGACATTAGACGTCCCGGGAATGGTCCGGGGAAGTTTTGGAAGTTGTTGGGGCAACACCAACAACTTTACCATTCATGTTCTTAGAGGTCAATATCACGTTTGTGGAGCCCAAGTTGGGTGAAGCTCTGAATTTTCATGGAGGGATCCGTGTTCATGGAGAAGGGTTGTCTCTCCGTATATCCGCTTTCACGGGTCTCGATCCGTATTCGCGGAGAAGGCGTGGGTGGCCTATATAAAGGCCTTCACCCTTCGCGATCAACCATTTCAATAATCTTGACTAGCTTGTAAAAACCTCATTTCAAGTCTATTTTTGATGATTCAAAGGTGTACATGACATCAATATTTGCAAGGAACATTATTGTGAAGTCGAATTTGGGTTTTGATGCATATACCGAGGTAAATTCACTATTTTTGCTAAATATTTTCTCAGAAATTGTAAAACTTTGACATGTCGATATTGTAGCCAATTGTTGATAGAAATAAGAGAAGCTTGAGTCAAAATTGTTCTATATTTTGAGGGAACACGTTGATATGCTAGGTATAAATGAAAATTGTCAGATTTTCAAGAATTTCAACCAGGAAAGTTTTTGAAAAGAATATTTTCTTGGTAAAGTTTTCATTTTTGTTTTGGGTATTATCTCGGTATTCTAGAGCCCATTTGGGCCAAATTTTTTGTTGTAAACCTGGGTTGTCATAGGGGTCCTTTTTGGGGACGTTTCTTGGAATTTCAGGAATAGGTTCTATTTTTTCTCCTATTAGGCACTTTTTGCCTAATTTCACCCATTTTTTAAGATAACACAGCCAAACTGATCATATTAATTAGACTAGAGACCGGCAGGGTTATTAGCAGGGTTTTAGAGCACCTATTAGGGGCGATAGAGCCAGGGATGGCGCTGATATTTGAGGGGGAAGCTGTTAGAGCCACTTTTATGTCATGCCAGTATGGGCAGAGGCCGAGTCTTCTGATGAGACCATCACAGGTATGATTAAATGTATACCAGCAGCCATCTTCAGCCTTATTTGATCCAAGTTCTATGTTCTTCTATTTGTTTGTGTATTAAGTTTCCCACCTATGTGTGACTCCCGAGCCTCTCTATCGAGTTTGGGTATCAACCCCTGTGGGGGATTCTTTATGGATGATCGAGTTTGTAGAGGTTGTATGGTTACTCTTCAGGGCTTTTAAACCTGGGTTGATTTATACTACTCGATATGCTGGACTTTGACCTTATTTTGGATATGGATGGGTTAGCCCCATATCATACGGTATTAGACTGTTATGCCAAGATTGTCACCTTGGTGATACCTGGGATGTATACAATAGTTTGGTAGGGGTTCGTGGTCGGGTTCCGATGAGTATTATATCATACATTTAGGCTTGGAGATTGATATTTGCAAGGTGTCTAGCTTATTTATCTCACGTGAATGATATGAAAGCGGAGGCTCCTATATTGGAGTCTGTGTCGATTGTGTATGAGTTCCTTAATGTGTTTCCAGCAGGTTTTCTTGTGTTGCTGCCTGAGCGGGAGGTTGATTTTGTGATAAAGGTTGAGTCGGACACTAAACCCATATCTATTCCTCCATACCCGATGGCTTCTGCAGAAATTAAGGATCTCAGTTCACAGCTTCAAAGTCCTCTAAATCTAGGGTTCATACAACCGAATGTTTCTCCCTGGGGAGTTCCTATCTTGTTCCTAACAAAGAAAGATGGGACTCTCAAATATGTATTAAGTTGTGGTTTTTATTTATGAAATTTTGGTATACTTCTCAATTCAAGAGCAATATGCCTAGCACCTTCGCATTGTGCTACAGACACTCCGGGATCAGAGGTTGTATGCTAAATTTTCTAAGTGTGAGTTTTAGCTTGAGTTTGTGACTTTCTTGTGTCATGTCATGTTTGGCTCGGGTAATAGAGTGGATTTGGCTAAGGTCGAGGTGATTTGTGGCTGGCTTAGGCCTACTTCATTGTTAGAGATTAGAAGTTTTATTAGGTTGGTAGGTATTACAG
>JAPFFP010075022.1:0-23457 GCA_026153255.1 Solanum medicagineum | reverse complement strand
TGTTTTTTTTTTTTTGGTCAAGTGAACAATGACTTGTGGGAGCTGCTTTAACCCTTTTTAAGGTGTGATTTTGGCTGTCATACTAAGGCATTCTCATAGTTATTCCACCAAGTAGGTGATGCAGCTTCTTTCTCCTTTCATTTGGGCCTTTTGGGGCTCCAAATTGGTTGGGTTTGGGCTGCCTGTTTTTCAGCTTTCTTCTTCACTTGGGTTGGGCCCAAAGTATCCAAGACCTTGTGATGTCCTAGGACCCTTTTAATATCCTCTTTGGGATGATCATATAGTCCATTTATGATGCTAAAACATAGGCTAAATTTACACCCTTAACACATACTTTATTCATAATCGTACCTGGACCAATTTGACGTCGAGACTCATCTCCGTTTAGCTAGCAAATTTAGGCTAAACAAGTAGGTGACTCACCTGCTAGCTTACTAAGTCCTACAAGCACCTCAATCCTCTCACTTCATTTAAGATCGTAATCTTCTCAATTCGACACAAAACTGTATGCACTCGACTCTCTAAAGCGTTAGACGCACATATAGCCCATTAAAACGAGATTCAAGCACTTTTAAAAATTAGCGCTAATTTAACCAAACCCTGTCATGTTTCATTTGTATAGTACTAGTATTGTAAGGTGTGGGGTGTTACATAATCAGCCAGTCAAGAAACTCAGAAAGTAAAACAATTAAACAGTCAATGCATCACATCAATCTTCACTCAGACTCTAGAGTTCTATTATCTATCAAACTCAAAATTTATGGGGAACTCAAGGAATAGGAATTCGAGCATTTAGAAAGAAACCATTACCATCAACGCCCTCATTATCAGCAAGTAGGAATAAATGGTACTTGGATTTAATATCCTCCTCCACCTCCCAAGTAGATTTTTCTAAAAATTGGTTTTTGCATAACATTTAGAGAGATGCAATCTCTTTGGTTCTTAACTTGTGAACCTGCCAATCTAGGATTTGCACATGAATTTACCTATAACACAAGTTGTTTGTCACTTGGCTATTCTCAATAGGCACAACCAACTAGGGGTATCCAAAAAAATTTTAAGCATGGAAATATGGAAGACTAGGTGGATGGTCGCTAACTCTAATGGTAACTCTAACTCATAATCCACATTGCCCACTCTCTTTATGATTTGATAAGGTCCAATATACAATGGACTCAATTTCCCTTTCTTTCGAAATTTCATCACAGCCTTCATAGGTGACAACTTCTAATACATTCAATCGTCGAGCTCAAACTCTAAGTCTCTCTTTTCTGACATCAGTGTAGGAATTCTATCGACTCTGTGCAATATTGAAACTTTCTTGAATAATATTTACTTTCTCATCGCTTAGTGAACCAAGCCTGGTCCATTCAATTCGTCCTCACCCACCTCGAACCATCCAATTAGTGATCTACACCTCCTCCAATAGAGTGCCTTATATGGGGCTATTCAAATACTTGAATGGAAGTTGTTGTTGTACGCAAACTCAATCAGAGGGAAGTTTTCATCCCAATAACACTTGAAAGCAATAACAAAAGCTCTCAATAATCCAAGGTTTAAATTGTGCACTATACCTAACCTTCAAACCATAGCCTTCTAGAAGGATATCTAAAACTGAGTAGTGAATTGGGCTTCTCTTTCTGAGATGGTAGACAAAGGGACTCCGTGCAATCTAACAATCTAATTTATGTACAATCGGGCATAGTCCTCCACAATATGAGTCATCTTTAGTATCACAAAGTGAGTATATTTGGTCATTCTGTCAACTATCACCCAAATTGAATCGTGTTGTCTATAATAAGTTGCTAAACCTGTGACAAAATCCATATTGATCATCTCCTACTTCCACTCTAGAATCTCAAAATACTGAGCCACTCCACATGACCTTTGATGCTCAATTTTAAATTGCTGGCAATTCGGGCACTTGCAAATAAACTCAACATTATCCCTTTTCATCCCACTCCACCAATAAATTTCTCTCAAGTCGTGGTACATCTTAGTCAATCCTAGATGGATAGAATATCTGGAAATATAGGCTTCTACCATGATCCTCTCTCGAACACCATCAACATTTGGAACACACAGTTTGCCTTGACACCTATATACTCCATCTCAACCTTTGTCGAAAGCTATCACCTTCTGCTTATGCACATCTTCTTTCAATTGTAGCAAGATAGGATCTTGATGTTATTTCTCCTTCATCTCTACTACTAAAGATGACGATGACCCATTATGTATAAGTACTCTACCTTCACCTGATTTTTCTAGTTGAACTCCCAATCGTGCCAGTCTATGCACCTCTTTGGCTAACTTTTTCTTCTCTCCCTCAAAGGAGGCGGTGCTTGCCATAGATAGTGTGCTAAGAGCATGAGTAACTACATTAGATTTACCAGGATGGTAGATAATGCTCATGTGATAGTCTTTGAGTAGCTCAAGCGCTTCTGGGTGAAGATGAAACGACCCCAAAAAGTGTCCGAAAACGTGCTTCGGAAGTGACCGGAATTTATTTTCCATATATATAAAAATCCATTTGTTATTTCAAAAATCTAAATTCATATTCTTTTTTAGAGGGTCAGATTAAGTGGGAAATGGGTCTAACCCAAATTTTAGAGCAACCATATCAAAATTCGAAAATCGCAAAGGACTCTATTTAGGAGGGTTAACTTTGAAGGGGCATTTCTCTTAGCACACATAGAATTGAGAGGCTCACGACCTACGAACTTAAATACCTTTGAATTAGCTTTCCAACACACTTTGTTTCACCTCATTTTGAGTTTGAATGAAGGATTTACGCCTATTTTCGTAAAACTCATTCGTGCAGAAAATGCAGATTTCCAATTAGCATCTGCGACAAGGACCTGTGTTATTTTTGCCCTGTTTTTTTGAGTTCGGTCCAAGACTTTCAAGTCTTTGGCCCAAGGGTTCCCATACGTGTTTTTACCAACTCTTAGTCTTAATTCACCCTTATATCATCCTCAATATTCCCCAATATATCCTCTCAAACACTTAGACTCATTTCTAACTTAAATTCAAGTTTCAAACTCACGACCAATCTCAAGGATTTCTTCAAGGATCTCACTCAAGATTCAAATCTCAATTAAAGTCTTCTTCAAGAACTTCACAAAAGCTAAGGTATGTGGTGTTGAACCATTGGGTCCTTCCACCCATGGTGCCTAACCCCTCTTTTAATTAATATTGCATGATTTAAAGTTGATTTTACATATGGGCCTTGTATATTGAGAAATTTACTGCACGATGATTTTAGTTCATGAAAGTATGGTTATTTTAGCATATTTTGAGCTTCAAATCTTGGATTTAATGTTGGAATAGATGAGGATTATGGAAGTGAATGTCTTGGGGGTGTTGCATGGTGTTGATTAAAGGTTCTACAACTGATTTTCCTGTAAGATTTCATCTCTACATTGCATGCTCTTTTGCACCAATTACACACCCGCCAAGTGTTTAATAAAATGTCCAACTAGAGTTTCTTGAGGAATTGAAGGTCCAATGCATGTCTTATGAGTTGAATAGTGTTATGATGATTATATGATGATGCAGTGATGATCAAAAATGATGAAACAATGGTATGCACATGATGTATAACGATGAGAGGAAATGTAGGTACATGATGAATTTATGGTGATGAAAATATGTTCTACATGTGTTGAATTCATGAAAAATAGCTAAGATTTTGCAAGTTGATTGCCTCGTTAAGGGGATAACAAGCCTCAATCACCTTGTTGAGAGGGTACCAAGTCTCAATCACCTTGTTGAAAGGGTGTCAAGTCTCAATCACCTTGACAAAGGGGTGTCAAGCCTCCATTGCCTTGTTGAGGGGGTACCAAGCCGCAACCACCTTATTAAGAGAGTGCCAAGTCTCAATCACCTTGTCGATGGGTTGTCAAGCCTCGGGTTCCTTATTGAGGAGGCATCAAGTGTCAATCAGCGCTCAAGGAATGGTGTACCTTGGAGTTGGGGAGTAGTTTACTTGGTCTCTTTTACACATATGATATCTTATATAAGCATGATTTATCCTAACATATTGTGCTTATGCATCGATCATACATGCCATATTTCTATATTATGCCTACTGTTTAATCTATGTATTCTGATTATGAAGCTTATTAATTGTTACATTGCATTCCACATACTTAGTACGTTCAAACATTCTAATGCATACTCTTGCCTACGTGATATCACCATGTAGGGACCGAAGCTCCTATTAATTCTACTTGTGACTAGATGGATTGTTCAAGTTAGCCTTGGTGAGTCCTCCATTCCGGGAACAAGTACTATTCTTTTACACTATGTATTAAGATTCTCTTAACTTTATTGTATACTTATGACAATGCGGGTGAGCCCGGTTGTATGACTTCTATGTAATAGAGGTGATGTTGGACAAAGCTATGTATTTATGCTATGAGTTGACTTTATTATCTCTTGACTCTATATTATGACAAATTCTCCCTTAGTTCCTTTTGCCCTTATTTCCATTCTTCAAATGTCATTTAATTTCTTTCACGACCAAAGATGTGTAATGATATGCTACGAGGCTTGTATGGGGTTTCTTCGAGTTCCCCATTCGCCAGTCATGTCTAGGCTCTAGGCTTGGGTCGTGACTGAAGACATATTGAAGGCTTTTATGGTTTACGAATACATCAACATATGCTTCATAGAAATTGTGGTGCTATAGTTTGAGAGCAAACACCACTACTGCCAACTCGAAGTCATAAGTAGGATAATTCTTCCGATGCACTTTATATTTTCTAGAAGCATAGGCAACAAGTTTACCTCTCTACATCAACACACATCATAATCCCACTCTCGAAGTAATGCAGTAGATGACAAATCCATCCATTCCATCAGCCAAGGTTAATACTAGGGTAGTGGTTAACCTTGTCTTTAGCTCTTGGAAACTCCTCTCACACTCATCGGACCATTGAAACTTGACCTTCTTCTAAGTCATTCTATTTAACGGTATGGATATGGAAGAAAGTCCTTCAACAAATCTACGGTAGTAGCCAACCAAACCAAGAAAACTTCGTATGTCAGTCAGAGAAGTGGGTCTAGACTAGTTCTTAACCGCCCCAATCTTTTGAGTATCCAGTCGTATACCATCGCTCAAACTATATGGCCTAACAATGCCATATATTTGACCCAAAACTCACACTTTGAAAACTTTGCATATAACTTATTATCCCTAAGTATCTACAAAGCGATTCTAAGGTGATTAGCTTGCTCCTCCTAATCTCTCAAATACACCAAAATATCATCAATGAATATGATCACGAACATGTCAAGATACTATCTTAATACCCTTTTCATCAAGTCCATGAAAGCTGGAGGTGCATTTGTCAACCCAAAGGACATCACCAAAAACTCAAAGTGACCATATCAAGTTCAAAAATCTGTCTTCAAGATGTCACATTCTCTCACTGTTAACTGTTGATAACCTGATCGGAGGCCTATCTTAGTGAAAATAGAGGTTCCCTAAGTTGGTCGAAGAAGTTGTTGATCCTAGAAAGGGGATACTTATTCTTGACTGTCATCTTGTTCAATTGGCGGTAGTCAATACACATCCTAAGGGAACCATTATTCTTTTGCACGAACAAGACTCGAGCACCCCATGGAGAGACACTCAACCTGATAAATCCCTTCTCTAGCAAATCTCTCAACTGCTCCTTCAACTCTTTCAACTCTGCAAGGGCCATTGTATATCGTGAAATAAAGCTAGGCTGGTGATGATGGTCACGCTCAAATAAGAAAGCGATCGCTATCAGTAATTAACTAACCGAGGTCAGGGTCGAATCAACAGGGTATACAAGGCTTGACTATAAAATTTCACTACTAATCATTTCTAGTATTTATGGCTACAACCTCTAAATGGGGGGAGGGGGGGTTCGTGATTCAAAAACAAACTAAAACAAACACTAACTATATCGCAAGGAAACATTCAATTTTGGAAACAACTTTGGGAATTGTGTTACCCATGGTTCATCGACTTGATTACCCTAAATGCATAACTATAATTGTGAGTTGCATGCAGGATGGTAACTTAGGTTCTTGAAGCCCTATTGTGAAGTCGAAGGTCAAATTTCACCATGGCGCTTGGTCGTCCAACATAGTGTACCGACTAACCGTTACCAATAGTCCCAGTCAACCTCCCCATTGGTCAAGTTTGGTTGATTAGACAACAACACCTCAATCAAATTTTGTCATCTACTTTACTTTTCCTATTTGTCACAACCATGGTCGGGATCGTGATAGTAGGTAGGGTTTGGTTTTTTCCACCACCATATAATAATAAAAATGAAGGGAAATAGATAATACATACAAACCCCAATCATAGAAATGCAAGAAAACTAGGTTATTTTAAGTCAACTACCCATGGTTCCCACAACCCCAAGTTGTGGGTGCTTAGCTACTCATGGCTAAATCAAAACACACAAGAATGCATATAATCGACATAGTTGAGAGTTTCACCAATAACAACGAAGGAGATATCCACCAGAATTTGCAAACCCACAAGGTTGATTGATCAACAATGAGTACAAGGCAAGATTTGCAATCCCAAAAATGTGTTTTCCAAGAGAGAATGATAAACCACCCTAAAAACCTAAGTAAAGCTTCAAAATGTAATTGTGGAATGTCTACTAGTCGAACTACCTGAAAAAAACCTAACTTAAACTATATATAGTATTTACAAAATAACCCTAGAATTTACACAGAAAAGATAGCTGGCAACTGATAAATCTTACAGTTACGATCATAGGATGACCTACGAGTCATAGTCGGGGTCTCGTATCAGGTTCTTGGACTCATGGACTGAACTGATATGATACATAGTTACGACTCGTTGCTTGGGCTATGACTTGTATGTTTGTTTCTAGTCTTAGTCTTCAGTTTTTGGTCCAACATTTTGGCTCTCTGAATCTTGCTACGAATCCACCTATACGAGTCATACTTTATATTACGACTCATAGGCTGGCCTCGTAGGGGTGACCTTAACTTGGTAGAATTTTTGATTTTTCATCTCTGATTCTTACTACGACTCGTAGGTGGGCTCATATAGCCTATGCTTCATCAAAATCAGCAACTTTTCTTCAAAGTTATGCCAACCTAACTTTTCTACAAGATTAACACAAAACACATCAAAATACTAATAAGTCGCTTTAAGAACTCATAAAATCCCTTGTTTCAGGCACCAAATATGGAGTATTTTGATAGCACATCAACACCCTCAACTTAGAATTATTGCTTGTTCTCAAGAGACGACTCAATCTACAAGAAAAAGAGAAATACATAGTAACTACGCTAATGGCATATATATCAACTCCTCTGATTCTGGTACCCAACTACCATTTTCAAGACAGTATTGTAAAATTACTTAGCAAACAGGAATATAATAAGATACCTAGCAATCCAACTATGATAAGCTAAGGAGTATCAACCGTCCACAATGACTAGTATAGTCATATGCTACTCAAGTAGTGCAAATGCCATCATTAGAAAGAAGTCCCTTATACTCATTCAAGAATATTTAGAAATCAGGGATTGAGGAAACATTTTCACTCTCACAATTGCAATTCATGCACAATGACTAACACCATAATCTTGCCCCTATACTAATTTTGCGATTTGGTGCCAAATGGATTTGGATCACTTTAGGACTTATTGGCTTGTAACATGGGCTCAAGGGGCTTTGGTACAGTATTATAGGCAAATAGTGACTAAAATTTATCATAGAACCATGTTTACTAGCACTTCTTGCTTTCATAATCCAACCCTTTCACTAATTCTTCTCTTATTTCCCCATTTCAAGCTTTTCCCGGGCTTGTTCTTTCACTGTTCAGGTGTGCCTTCATTTTGAACTTATCTTTGCTAATCTTTTCAACTCAAGGTACTCTTTCTTTTCTTCTTCTTCATCGGGCTCATGATCATTCATTTTCTTTGTTTTCACCCCAATTAACTATCTTATTTTTGAACTTCACCACAATAGGAGCCACCCTCAACTTAGGCTTTTAGCCTAAAGTGAAGTACACAATATCTATGCCTCAAACCAGGGCTACCAATGCAGCCACACTCAACTTAGGCTTTTAGCCTCAATCAAGGTTCACATGTTCAAGGATATATGAGGGCCAATATCAGGGTATTTCATCAAACGAGGTAAGGTCAGCAAGGTGTCAAGAAACATGAATACATGAGAAGCTCAAACATTTGGAACAAGGGATTCACTAGGTCAGTTTGTGGGTAATTTAGGCAAAAGTGGGCTTACTATAAGAACATAGGCCTAAGATCAATTCCTAATCAACCAAATCACCAAACCAACCTTAGAGTACTGGGGAAAGATTTGAGTCCATACAATGTTAGATAAATGCATCAAAATAAGCTCATAACACACATGGAAATTGCATCCACAATCAAGTATAGACTCAATGGTCATGCTTTTAGTTTCAACATAACTTCACAATATCAGAACACATATTTCCATATATTTAAACATGTATGAATGCATCAATAATTAAAACTTCAAAAATTTTGAGGGTATACAATTTTGCATTAAAAGTTTAAAGAAAATCTAAGAACTATATATATGCCAAAAAATAACATTACTATGCATTTACAAATCATGTATACTTTCTAAAATATGCCAGTTCAACAGAAAATAAAACATCCACAAGGAATAAGAAACAAGGCAAGAAAACCTTTGGATAAAAAATAGGGAAAGTTATGGGTTTGACGCTACTCAGACTTTACCTTAATCCATAACTTCCACCACCCCACCAAAAGATGTTACTTTGTCCTCAAATTAGAAACACAAAGAAAAGGTGCAAGGGGCATACCTTGGGTTGCCGCCCAGGAAGCTCCTTATTTATTGTCGCGGCATGACAAGAAGCTTTTGCATTCATGCCTCTTCAAGGTCTCAATCTTCCACTGTTTTGATCTCTTCCATGTCACCCATATACCTTTTTACTCTTTGTCCATTGACTTTGAAATTTTTTCCATCCTTACTCTCGAATACGATAGTGTCATGACTAAAAACACGCACACTTTGAAAGGCCCCATCTACTTAGATTTGAGTTTTCCAGGAAACCACCTCAACCTAGAGTTGTAAAGCAATACCATGTCTCCCGGAGCAAACAGGCGATCTTTAATTCTGTGATCATGCTGAACCTTCATTTGTTGTTTGTACAAAGCGGAGCTATTATATGCTCGCAGTCTAAACTCATCAACCTTATTAACTCGCATCAACCTAGAGGTTGCAGCTTCTTGAAAATATAGATTCAGTTTCTTCAAGCCCATAATACTTTGTGTTCAAGTTCAACCGGCAAGTGACAGGCCTTTCCAAACACCAGCTGATACAGAGACATTCAGATAGGAGTTTTGAAGGGAGTCTGGTAGGCCCATAAAGTATGATCCAACTTCCTTGACCAATCAGTATGATTCACATTCACTGTTTTTGGATAGGATTTGCTTTATATCCCTATTTGATACTTCCACTAGCCCACAAGTTTGGGGATGATTTGGGGTTGCCACATGGTGCTTCACACCATATCTTTCAAGGAGAGCTTTGAACAGTCGATTGCAAAAATGAGAACCACCATCCCTGATAATTTCCCGAGGCGTATCGAACCTAGAAAAAGTACTTTTTTGAAGAAATCCTGTGACACTCTTACCCTCATTGTTTGATAGGGCTGTGACATCCACCCACTTGGAGACATAATCAATTGCAACTAGCATATACTTGTTACTGTGAGAGCTCACAAAGGGTCCCATAAAATCAATGCCCCAAATATCGAATAGTTCTATGACCAAAATAGGATTTAGAGGAAGTTCGTGCCTTCCTGAAATGCCGCCATCTCTTTTACATCTATCACATGACTTTACAAAATAATGGGCATCTTGATGTATGGACGGCTAATGGTAGCCACACTGCAACACCTTGTAAGTCGTTCGAGCTCCACTGTGATAGCCACCCACAAATGAAGAGTGACATGCTTCAACAATACACATCATCTTTACTTGTGGAACACATCTACAGATGATCCCATCATCACAATGCGAAACAAATATGGCTCATCTCAGAAGAACTTCTTTACATCATGCATAAACTTGTGACGTTGATGGGTGTTCAAATAAGAGGGCACTATATCACTCACGAAATATTTAGCATAATCTGCAAACCAAGGTATATGATCATGTGATGCTGCCAAAACTCTTTCATCGGGGAATGAGTCATCTGTGTCCAGTCCATCATCAAATTGCAACATAGCCTCATCTTCCAATCTAGAAAGGTGATCAATAACATAGTTTTCCGACCCTTTTCTATCAATCACGTAAAAATTGAATTCCTGCAAGAGAAGTACCCATCTAATCAATAAAGGCTTTGCATCCTTCTTTTCCATCAGATGTTGGAGAGCCGCATAGTCGGTGTGCACAATCAGTTTAGCTCCCAATAATTAAATGCAAACACCAATGCAAGCAATTCTTGTTTGGTCACGGTGTAATTGTTCTGAGCCACATTCAGTGCTTTACTGGCATAATATATCGAACTTAAGATTCTCTCTCTGCATTTTCCCAATACCACACCAAGTGCAACCCCACTTGCATCACATATCAGCTCAAATAGTTAGGACCAATCTGAAGCTACAAGAATGGGCGTTGTGGTGAGCCTTCTTTTCAATTATTCGAAGGTGTGTACGCATGCAACATCAAATACAAACTTCACATCTTTTTCCAGCAAAGTACACAAGAGTTGTGAGATCTTGGAGAAATCCTTTAAGAAACGGTGGTAGAATCCAGCATGGCCTAGAAAACTTCTAATACCTTTTACCGAAATTGGTGGCGGTAATTTTTCTATCACCTTGATCTTAGCCTTATCCACCTCAATTCCTTTGCCTGAAAATCTGTAACCAAGTACGATGCCCTCTTTAACCATAAAATGACATTTCTCTCAGTTTAGCACCAAGTGGCTCTTGACATATCTCTGCAACACATCAGTCAAATATAGAAGGCATTTTTCATAAGAATGGCCAACGACACTAAAGTCGTCTAGGAACACCTCAATAGTATTTTCAACCATGTCCAAAAAGATAGACATCATGCATCTCTGAAATGTGGCTGGAGCATCACAAAGCCCATAGGGTATTCTCTTAAATGCAAAGGTACCATAGAGGCATTTGAACATTGTCTTCTCTTGATCCTCAGAGGCAATAACAATTTGATTGTACCCGGAATACCCATCAAGGAAACAATACCATCCCTTTTTTGCAAGTCTGTCGAGCATCTGATCCATGAAGAGCATAGGAAAATGATCCTTCTAGGTATAAGCATTTAATTTTTAATAATCCATGCACACTATCCATTCAGTGACTGGTATCATGGGGATCAACTCGATCTTTGCATTAGGCACCACTGTGATGCCTCTCTTCTTTGGAACACACTCCACTGCACTCACCCACTCACTATCAGCAATCGGGTAGATCACTCCAGCATCTAAACACTTGATAATTTCTTTTCTCACAACCTCTTGCATTGGGGGGTTCAACTGCCTTTGATGCTTAATACACGGTTTGTAATCTTTGACTAGCTGAATCTTATAAGTACATATTCCCAGGGGTGTGCCAATGATGTTTGCAATTGTCCACCCAATATCTCTCTTGTACTGCTTGAGAATTGAGACTAGAGCTTCTGTTTGAGCTTCACTTAAATCTACTACAATGATGAAAGGTAAAGTACTACTCTCTCCCAAGTATGCATATTTCAGATGCGATGATAATGCCTTTAAATCAAACTCTGGTGGAACTTCTACAAAGGGATTTATAGGTGGTGTCTCCCTGTTGTATAAGTCCAAATCCGACCTTGTTTGTCGCCTCGGCCCAAATGACACTCCCAGAGCATTTACTATTTCCTTATAATCAGGAATGTTGTCACCATCAAAGTTCATCAACACGGCTGCCAAAGGATCATCCCAAAGCCTAAATTCTATTGAGATTTTGTCTTCACCCTCATCCATTGAAATCATTGAGATGACGTGGAACTCAAAACTCTTCCCATCCTGCTGACCCATTTGAAACACCACTGCTTCTTCACTAAACCTAAAAGTGATAAGACTCTTCTTCATATCTACTAATGCTCGACCTATGGCTAAAACAGGTCTTCCCAAAATGATTAGAATTGCAAAATCAACCTCACAGTCAAGTATAAGAAAATTTGTGAGAAATATAAATTTGACTACCTTTACCAACACATCATACAAGATCCCCACAGGCTTCTTGATTGTTAAGGCTCCCTAAAGCGAGCTTACTGAATATGGAAAAAGACATTATGTTAATGCAAGGCCCCAAATGACACAGTGCTTTAGCAAACACTAGTTCTCTTACAGTGCATGGTATGGTGAATGCACCTGGGTCTTCACGCTTTTCCACTAATTACTTTGTAGTTATGGCACTACAACATTGAACATTTTTAGAGAGGTCTTGGCTCACTTTTAGCTTCTTTTTGACTTGGTTTTTCATCCATTTGACATGTCTCGACATCCTCTCAAGGGCCTCAACTAAAGGAATGTCCATTGACTACTTTTTTAGCACCACCAAAAGTTGTTCAAACTTACCTTCCTCCTTTCTCTTTCCAAGCCTTTGAGGGAAAGGAGGAGGAGGCCTTGGAAAAGTTTTATACTTCTTGGATCGCTCTTCCATGTTGCACGCTTGGGTTCCGTCATTCATTCTCTTCTTGTAGTTCCCATTTTCTACCTTCGGCATAGGGAATATATCATGCTTTTGCCACTCCTAGTCATCACCGCCATGTAGTGCCCTTCATTTTTAGGATTTTGAATCGTATTGCTTGGTAGGGTATGAATACACTTGTCCAAATTATTGTTCAAGTTGATTGATTACCACCAAGTGAGACTCTTTTTTGTGGTTAATACTTGAAATATCTGCTTTCATTCCCTTTAAAGTCTCATCTTGATGGTTGGTACATTTCAACAATTTTTCAAACATATCTTTGACCCTGGAGTTACTTGACCCATTATCACGGTTGTGAGGGGGCACATAAGGACCATTCCTGTAGCTCCCTTTCTCCTTCAATCTGCATCTAGCACACTCTCTCTCTCATCATATCCACCCCGGTTGTCTCTATACATCCCATCACAGTGAAAGTTCTGACCTTGATTCTCGGAACCTTGCCCCTGATAGTCTAGATTGGACCCTTAGGGGTTGTTGCGGAAACCCTCAGCTTGGTTGCTTACAAAACATGCATCCTCATCAAAGAATGGATCATCATAGGTAGGAGCCTTTGGAGGTCAGTGAGTGACTGTATAGACGCTTGCTTGGTTTTGCTTCAAGACTAAGTCCATGCTTGTACAAAGTTGAGTACGTTGCTCCATGATCTCTTCGTTCACCTTTGCTTGCTCATTGTTGGTATTGACCTCACAAGAAGGTTTCATCATACCTCTCTCTTGTTGCCCCCATGCTCTATTTGTTTTGACCACTTATTCCATTCTTATGGCTATCAATGCAAAAGGTTGGTCTAGAAACATGCCTCATATGATTGTATCGGTGCAAGCTTGACTATTCTCATCAAGTGCCTGATAGAAAATTTTGACCAAGGCATCATTAACAATCTTGTGATCAGGAACCATCCTCAAGCATTTTGTAAACCTTTCCCATGTTGTGTTAATATAATCACCTGGCAATTGCTCAAAGTTGTTGATTTGGTCCTTAAGCTTCAGTTTCTTAGATCTTGGGAAGTATTGTCAAAGAATATCCTCTGAAGTTCAACCTAACTTGTGATAGTGCCCGGAGGAAGCTCAGACAACCATACAGCTACATTACCAGTCAATGATAGTGGAAACACTCTTAACCCAACAATATCAAGAGAAAGGTTTTGTGTCCCCATGATACTTTTACACACGAAAATGACATTCTGAAGATGAAGATAGGGATCCTCCGAAGGTAGCCCTGTGAATAAACTATGGTTTTGGAGCATTTGGAGCAATCCACTCGATACCGTGAACTTAGTATCTGTCCATAAAGGAGGCAATACTATAGCACCGGTAACATCCATAGCCATAGGGTTCAATCGATATTGATTCCATCCATAAGCATTTTAATTGAAGTCCCTGAGTTGTGGCCTATTACCCCTTTGTCGTGGATTCTGCTCTCTATCCATATACTCATTCGTATGCATATCCTCCTCAACCCCAATGTCCTCATTCACTTGAGCCATCCTTCTTGGTAGTTAATGGATCTCCATATTTAGTGGTGCTAAGGGATTTCCTTGGCTCCTTGTGTTGGGCATACAACCTAGTACGCCCTGCAAAAGAAATGAAACAACAAAAACAAAAAAAAAAAGTAAAATAAAAGGGACTCTAGAAATTAATACTAGAAATAACTAATAGTGGAATCAAATCAAAACCTAGCCATATTCCTCGGCAACGATGTCATATTTTTTGATGATGGTCACGCTCCAATAAGAGAACCATTGCTATCAGTAATTAACGTAACTAAGGTTATGGTCGAATCCACAGGGAATACATGGCTTGACTACAAAACTTCACTACTAATCATTTCTAGTATTTATGAATACAATCTCTAAATTGGGGGGAGGGGGGTTGTGATTCAAAGACAAACTAAAACAAAAACTAACTATATCGCAAGGAAACACTCAATTTTAGGAACAACTTGGGATTTGTGTTCCCCATGGTTCGTCAACTTGATTACCCTAGATACATAACTATAATTGAGTTGCATGTAGGACGGTAACTTAGATTCTTCCATCCCTCTTGTGAAGGTGAAGGTTGAATTTCACTGTTGCGCTTGGTCGGCCACAATGGCGTGCCAACTAACCATTATCAATAGTCCTAGTCCACCTCCCCTTGGTCAGGTTTAGTTGATTAGACGAGAACACATCAATCGAATTCTGTCATCTACTTCCCTTTTCCTATTCGTCACTTTCTTGGTTGGGATCGGGATAGTAGGTAGGGTTTAGTGTAGGCCACCATCAAACAACAAGAAAAATGAAAGGAATAGATAATACATGCAAAACTCCAATCATAGAAATTCAAGAAAACTAGGTTATTTCAAGTCAAATACCCATGATTCCTACAACCCCTAGTTGTGGGTGCTTAGCTATTCATGGCTAAAGCAAAACACACAAGAATGCATATAATAGACATAGTTGAGAGTTTCACTAATAACACTGAACGTGATAGGCACCACAAGTTGCAAACCCCAAGCTTGATTGATTAATAATGAGTACAAGGAAGGATTTGCAATCCCCAAAATGGGTTTTCCAAGAGAGAACAATAAATTACCGTAAAAACCTAAGAAAAACTTCAAAATGTAATTCTGAAATATCTACTAGTCTAATTCATTAAAAAAAGTCCTATCTTAAACTATATATAGCGTTTACAAAATAACCCTAGAATTTACACAGAAAAGACAGTTGGCAACTGAGTAATCTCATAATTATGACTCTAGGATGACCTAGGAGTCATAGTCGGGGTCTCGTATCAGTTTCTTGGACTCTTTGGACTGAATTGGTTACAACCCATAGGTATGAGTCATTGCATAGGCTACGACTCGTACGTTTGTTTCGTAGTCTTGGTTTTCAATTTTTGGTCCAACATTTTGGCTCTCTAATTATTGCTACGAATCAACCAATATGAGTCATAGTATGTATTATGACCCATAG
Organism: Solanum medicagineum; assembly: GCA_026153255.1. Lineage (NCBI taxonomy): Eukaryota > Viridiplantae > Streptophyta > Magnoliopsida > Solanales > Solanaceae > Solanum > Solanum medicagineum. Next base: position 7,761 of record JAPFFP010075022.1, on the reverse strand, counting down.
GCTGGGTCGTAGGGGTAACCTTCACTTGGCAGATTTTTTATTTTTGATCTCTGATTGTTGCTATGACACAACCCACGACTCGTAGTGTAAGCTATGACTCGTAGGTGGGCTCGTATGGCCTATGCTTTAGCAAAATTTGCAACTTTTCTTCAAAATTATGCCAACCTAACTATTCTGCAAGATTAACACATAAACACATCAAAACACTAGTAAGTCACTTTAAGAACTCAGAAAATCCCTTGTTTCAGGCACCAAATGTGCTATATTTTGATACCACATCAGCTGGGTGTAAGGAAGAACATCTATTCCCAAGTCAATCTCCCTATCAGGAGAGACTCCGGGCAGACCCTCAGGAAATTCACTTAATTTGGATGGACTCAAGAGTTGGAGGCTCAACATTATTAGATTTGACTCGCATGGTGTTATAGATCATACCTTAGAATTAGTCTTCGGGCCCTGAGGTAATAAATAAACCTACCCTTCAATGCAGCAAAATCCCCCTTCCACTCAATAATAGGCTCATTCAGAAACTGGAGTTGATAGTTCAGCTTCTGCAATCAATAGAGGCATAACAGGCGTAAGTTAGGTCCATGCAAAGGATCACATCGAAATCAACCATCTCTAACTCAATCAAATCAACAAAAGTATCCATATGATAGATGGACACCATATAATCTCTATAGATTCTCTCAACTACTGAACTAGAAACAGAAAATGGCTCCAGCAAGCACTCAGGTAGAATCTCAAATCTACCAGCCATGCATGGTGTCACAAAGGAACAAGTTACACCCGGATCAAGTAAAGCATAACAATGAAAGGTAAAGACTCGAAGCTTACGGGTCACAACATCTGGAGAAACCTCTTGGTCCTTTCAATTCCCCATCGCATATAGATGGTTTTTCCAACTGCATGTTCCTAGTGCAACAACTCCCTATTTACCTCTCGCTTGGGATGTTGTGGTATAATACTAGGCCTTATTGCTCCATATCAAATACTCCCTCTGAAAATAGTCTGGTTGGCCATATTTGTAGCAACCATTCCATCCATCTCTACATTCTCCCAGGTATATCCTGCCAAATTTCCCACAAGGTGGCTTCCCTTTAGAGCCAAGGGTAACACTTGCCAGAGATTGCGAAACCTGTGCTTTAAAGTTAGGATGACCTTGGGTCTTTTTATCATACCTGTGGCTCGAGGTTGGTGCACTGGCTGAAGATGGTGCATGGCTAGAGGACCACTTCTTGAAGAAAGAATTATTTCCCTTACTTTTCCTAGCCTGATAGGGCTCAGGCCCTGATGACTTTGTCTTCTTACTCAAATGATCCTCCCTATATTTATTCTTATCCTCCTCAGTTTGTTAGGCATAAACCATAATTCTGGAGATATCCATACCTGGGATTAGCAGTGCCGCTTTGCACTCTTTCTTTACATGTCTACCCAATCCGAATAAGAATTTCCTCATCCTCTCTCTCATATCCTGGACCATCTTTAGGGCATACCTAGATAAGCTATACTCTTTAATAGCAAGTCCCTCCTATTTTAGATTCACAAACTACTCAATCTTAGCCTCTCTCAACTCCTGAGGAAAGAAGTGATCAATGAAGGTACTTTCAAACTCGTCCTACATAGCAGACTCAACATACTTAAATCAACTCTCTTCCTACTTACTATACCAGACATTAACCATATCCTTGAGCATGTAGACAGCAAGCTCAACTCCCTAAGAAACATCCTTGAGCTGGTAGGCAGCAAGCTCAACTCCCTCAGGCTTAGTTGCGTGAATCACTTTCAGTACCTTCCACATCTCATCAATGAAGATTGGTGTGTTCATTCTCAGAAAATCACTTAATCTGGTGGCAGTTGTTGGCTTTTGAGAATTAGAACTAGGAGTTTGTGAACTCATGTTCCTTCTCTAAGCAGCTACCAGTTGATTAAGCGCGATGATAGCTTCTCTGAAGTCAGCTCTGTGGTAAAAGCAGGTGGAGTAGTAGGTGTCTCGGGAACACTAGTGGCTCTGACTGGTTGACCTTGACCTCTCATTTCCATTTGAGTAGGCACCTCTAAAGTAGGATTCCCAGTATTGCTAGTTGAAGCATTCCTCTGGGTCATGTCATGCTTAGGAGTCATGATCTGTAAGCATGTAACAAATGAGTTAGAAAGGAGGTTTGTAGAGTTTTAACTCTATCACACAAACTCAGAATAAAAGAAAGTGTATAAAGTCCAAATGTACTACAACCTCCTACTTTTAAAGAATGGTGCACAACACACCCACAAACAATACTCTACTAAGCCTGAGGATTCTTGAACTCTGTTCTATGATCCTAAGTTTGTCACGCCCCGGGATGGTACTCTGGGAGTTGCCGGCACTTGAAGAACCATTGCTAATTCCCGAAGAGAACCATCTGGCCTCATCGTCACATCAATTCAACATCAGAAGAAATACTCAAATGAAGCAAACATCATATGAGTGAATATAGGTCTACTAAAACCTAGTCTCCAATGAATAATTTTGGAAATACAATATACTCAACAAATACTATACTTATGTCTTTAAAACCTCTAATCAATAACCTAGATGGAAGCCCACCAGGCCATATGTCACGCCCTGGGAGAGTACCCAAGACATGGCCGGCACCTAGAGACTATTGCTAATTCCCAAGCAAACACTTGGCCACATCAGAATCATTCAATCAATTAACTCTACTAATTAGCAGAAGATATAAGGCATGTAAATGGGCACATCTATCTAATCTAATCTCAAAGGTATATAATATAAATAAAGACTAGTAGCTAATCTCAAAGGCACATCTATCGCAATCTTAGCAATCAACAGTCAACTCTGGTCTATGAAGCCTCCATCTCTATTCGTTGGTGCCAATGACAGACCCATAACTACCTCAATCAAAAATAAGCTAAGCAAATCTAACTCTAAAGCAAGATGAAGATAAAAGTAATGAATCCTTCGAAATAGGGGCAACTAAAAAATTAGTTGAACGTCCAAGATCTTTAACGGTGCAGCTGTTGATGACCTCTAGCCATTGTATCTGCATCATAAAATGATGCAGCATGAAGTGGCATCAGTACATGAAATGTGCAGTATGTAAAATAGCTGACTGAAATCGTAAAAGGTAGAATAATATGAAATAACAATCAACATCAAGGACAATAGCAACTCAACATGTTAAATATCTATCAAAAGCAAGAATAAAGAAAAGTGACCCATCAACCCATCAAACCTCATCAATCATATAAGACTCATCTTAGAGGGACTTATCTCAACTCATCTCATCTCATCTCAAAGTACTCAATTGGGAACTTTCTAGGAGTTTCTCTTGTTCGACAATAATCACTTAGGATCCACTAGTTGTACTGCAATAACAATAATGTTGCCACAACCATTACATACTTGCCAGGTATGGAACGAATAAAAACCATGATGAATAATTCCAAATGGACAACAATCTATAAGACCTCTATTGATTTTAGGGACTTCCAGTCAGAGGGAACCTCAACATGATGTGATATGATTGTCCTAATCCACACCTACGCTTGGCTACGTAATTTGACGAGTGTGATTTAGATTAAGTCTTACTCTTTCAGTACTCGATACTCCTGCCATGACTCAATGCACATAAAACAATCCATCCAATCAAGTTATCTCCATCAAACTGTTTTGATCAGCCTCGTGGAGGCACTGCATTTCAGTCAATCTCATGGAGACTCTAATAATCTCATCAATCAGCATCTCAATCAATAGCTCAAGGCTTAGAACAGTCATTAGGGAATAATTGAATAGAAAATTCATTAGATTTCATTTGGGAAGACTTATGGGACTATCAAGTTCTATCAATCCGTCATCATTCTCAAATCTCAATCATAATCAAAATCACAATCACATTCTCAATCAAGGCTTTACACTAGATCCCTATCTTCGTTCATGCATGCTTTTAAAAGTAACATATAAGGTTATGCAATATCTCATGAAAAATACTCAATTCAAGAAAGATAAGTTTATGATGATCATCAACGTATGAAAATACATGTAATGAATATAGATTTCAAGAAAATAATCAAGAATCATGTATGTAGACTCACGAACATTCAACTCTCTTCTAAGACTATGTATAGGGCACATGAGAAAACAATCTTATGCTATTTGTTTAGCTTTACATACCTACGATGAAGCTATCAACAATCAAGCTTTCGAGAATCCTCCTTGAATTCTTCAATCTTATGCTCTCTTTTTCTTCTTTCAAGCCCTAGTCTCTTTCATGAACTTAGAATGACTCAGGAATGGGGTTTTAGACACTTTTACGAATCAAACTGACCTAATTTGATCATGTTTTGAGTTTACGAGGGGTTGGGAATTTTCTTGGATAACCCTCATAAATTTTCCAAGAATTTTACACTATGGGAAAGCGGGTCTGCGACACGGACCTATCGCTTACCAGTGTATGTTTTTCCAAAAATTTTCCAAATGAGTTTTCTGATCTCCATTGAAAAAAATTGAAAAAATAGTGTAGTTGCTATCGCGCCTCTGTCGCCACTGTTATTGGAACTCATTTCGAATCAAAAAATTATTTTTCGATCCGATTGCTCTGAAACTTAAGCGAGACCATTTTCCCACCCAATTGTTTCTGCTAACTACAAATCCAGTGTCGGATTTCCAAACGAAGCATAGGAAGTTGTGTTATGCACACGTTTCCACTCTGGGGGTATTTCGGTAATTAGGGTGTTACATAATCTCCGTCTTTGAATCATTCGTCCTTGAATGATAAGTAAAGGTGGATATCAAGGAATAAATAGACTCAAAACTCATATCAATATTCACATCTATCAATAAAGTCTCGACTCTTTCTCAATCATCAAGCAACTCCATTCGGACTCAAGAATAGACAATCAACTCAATAAAACACAATCAATTTAGTTGGGGGTAAGGAAATTTCCTTCAACGTTCTCGTCATTTGATAGGAATAGGTGCAGATATTTTGCTTTCATTTCTTCCTCAGCTTCCCATGTGGCTTCCTCAACAAATTGATATCTCCACAAGACTTTGACTGAGGCTATCTCTTAGGTTCTCAGCATGCGAATCTAACGATAAAGGATTTGGACCAAAGTTTCTTCGTAGGTCAAGCTATACTTCACACCAAGGCTCTCCATAGGGATCATCAAGTTAGGATCTTTCAAACATTTCTTTAACATCGACTCGTGGAACACTGTATGGATTTTGTCTAACTCAGAAGGACACTATAATTCATAAGCAACCTTCCTAATTCTCTTCACAATATGATAAGTTCCAATATAGGGTGGACTCAATTTACTCCTCTTCACAAATCTCATAACACCATTCATAGGTAACACTTTCAAATATACCCAATCATCTACCTCGAACTCTAAATCTCTCCTCCTCACATAGATGTAGGACTTCAAACGACTTTGTGTAGTCTTCAATCTCTCTATAATGAACTTAACCTTATCCATTGATTGATGGACAAGATTTGGCCCAATTAACTCCCCCTCTCAAACCTCGAACGACCTAATTAGTGATCTACATCTCCTTCCATATAAGGCTTCATAGGGAGCCATCAAAATGCTTGCATGATAACTGTTGTTATATGCAAATTCAATCAATGGTAGGTGATCATCCCAATTTCCCTTGAAATCAAAAACATAGGCTCTCAACATATCTTCGAATGTCTGAAACATATGCACTGCCTAACCATCTATCTTTGGATGAAAGGCTGTGCTCAATTTTACTTTCGTAACCAATTATTTATGAAACATTTCAAAAATGGGAGGTGAATTGAGCTCCTTTGTCCGAGATGATGGACAAGGGGACTCCATGCAACATCATGTTCTCATGGATGTATAACTTGGCATACTCGTCTACAGTGTTAGTTGTCTTAACTGCTAAGAAATGAGCTGATGTGGTCATGATATCCATAATCATCCATATCAAATTATTTTCCTTTCGATACCTCGGTAGACAAGTAATGAAATCCCTATTGATCATCTCCCACTTCCATTTAGGAATCTCAAAGTTCTGAGCCAATCCACATAGCCTATGATGCTCAACTTTCACTTGCTAATAATTCAGGCACTTTGAAACGAACTTAGTAATATCCCTTTTCATTCCACTCCACCAATAGACTACTCTCAAGTCGTGGTACATCTTGGTAGAGCAAGGATGAATGGAATATCTAATGGTTTGAGCTTCAGCCATGATTCTATCTTGAATACCATCAACATCTGGAATGCATAATCTACTCTGGTATCTAAACACCCCACCTTTCCCTTTGAAGAACACCATCACTTTCTGTTTGTAGACAGCCTCCTTCCATTGCAATATGATAAGATCTCGATCTTGCTTTTCTTTCACCTCTGCCACCAGAGATGAAGTAGACCCGTTCTGAATATTAACTCATCCCTCATCATTCTCCTCAAGTTCAACTCCCAATCGAGCCAATTGATGCACTTTTTTAGCTAATTCCTTCTTTCCTTCCTCAATATAAGTTGTGCTACCCATTGACAACCTGTTAAGAACATTAGCAACAATGTTAACTTTACCCATATGGTAGAGAATGCTTATTTCGAAATCTTTGAGCAACTTCAACCATCTTCTCTGTCGCAAGTTGAGCTTTTTTTGACTGAATACATACTACAAGCTCTTTTGATCAATTAACACATCCACATGCACTCCATACAAGTAGCGGTGCAAGATTTTAAGTGCAAATACCACCGCTGCCAACTCAAGATCATGGGTCGGATAGTTCCTAAAATGGATCCTAATTTGTTTGGAAGTATAGTCTATCACCTTCCCTCTCTACATCAGCATGCATCCCCATCCAACTTTTGAAGCATCAAAATAGATTACAACATATTCCATTCCATCGGGCAAGGTTAGAGCTAATGCAGTAGTCAGCCTAGTCTTCAATTCTTGGAAACTCTTCTCACATTCATCGGACCAATGGAACTTGCCCTTTTCCTAAGGCAATTTAGTCAATGGTGCGGATAAGGAAGAAAATCACTTAATAAATTTATGATAGTAGCTTGCCAACACCAAGAAACTTCTTATGTCAATTGAAGAGGTCGGTCTGGGTAAGTTCTTAACGGCTTCAATCTTCTGAGCATCTACTCCAGTACCATCACTGGAGACAATATGGCCTAGGAAATTCACTGACATAAACTATAATTAATATTTTGAGAATTTTGCATACAACTCATGGTCCTTAAGTGTTTGGAGGACTATTCTGAGGTGATTTGCATGCTCCTCTTCATCCCTTGAATATAACAAAATTTCATTGATGAAAAAAATCACAAACATATCAAGATACTATCTGAACACTCTACTCATGAAGTCCATGGAGGCTGCAGGTTTATACGTTAACCCAAAGGACATGATGAAGAACACAAAATGGCCATATCTTGTCCTAAAGGCTCTCTTTGGGATATCATATTCTCTCACTTTCAAATTATGGTAGCCAGATCTGAGGTATATCTTTGAGACACAAGAGGCACCATGAAGTTGGTCAAACAAATCAACTATCCGGGGAGAGGTTATTGGTTCTTTATTGTGACCTTGTTCAATTTCCTATAATCAATACACATTCTGAGAGACCCATGTTTCTTTCCCCCAAGGAGAAACACTCGGCCTTGTGAAGCCCTTCTCTAACAAATCTTTCAATTGTTATTTCAATTCTTTCAACTCGGGGGGGGGGGGGGGGGCACCGTATAATGGTCAATGTGGAAAGCGAGATTATGTGG
>JAPFFP010075012.1:0-23458 GCA_026153255.1 Solanum medicagineum | reverse complement strand
CTCATATATCGCCCATTAACACGAGATTCAAGCACTTTCAAGAATTGACGCTAATTTGACCAAACCATAACATGATTAGTTTACATAGCATTAGTACATGTAAAATGTGGGGTGTTACACCCAGGTGCTTTCAATATACCTTGCACTATAGGAGATCTGGAGCTTGCAAAGGCACTATGTGATATGGGTACTAGCATCAATTGGACTAGGCCTAATAAAATCCTTCTCCAATAAGTCTTTTAATTGCATCTTCAACTCCGTCGGGGCCATACAATAGGGGGAACAGAAATGAGCTGGGTATCGGGAAGGAGATCTACACCAAAGTCTATTTCCCTTTCAGGTGGAACACCGAGAAGGTCATTTGGAAAGACATCAAGAAACTCACTAACCACCGGAACTAACTCTATAGGAAGGACCATAGACTCCACATCTCTATCTCACAAGATGATAGAGACAATCCTTACAGATCAACTTTTGGGCTTTAATGCAAGAGATAAACCTAACCTTGACCACCACATCATGACTCTCCCACTCATGGACGAGTTCATTTGGGAATTGGAATTTGACCCTACGGGTTCTACAATCAATAGAGGCAAAATTACATGCAACCAATCCATCCCTAAAATAACATCAAAATCAACCATATCCAACTCAACAAGATCACAAGGCATATTATATGCAAGATGCAAACGGAACAATTTCTATAGACCTTTCTAGCAACAATAGATGCACCAATAGGAGTGGACACCTCATAAGACTCACACAATAATTCGGGCTCAACATGAAATTTTTTGGTAATAAGAGGAGTAACAAAAGAAAAGTGCCAACCGGGTCTATCAATGCATACACATCAAAACCAAAGACTTTTAACATATCGGTGATGACATCGGGCACCTCATCAACCCCTTGCCTCCCATGGAGAGCATGAAACCGATTGTGCCTTGGGGCACCACCTTGTTGGCCTCCTTTACCCAAAGGAATCGCATTAGAACCCCGGCCTTGAGGACGAACATGCTTACCCTTGTTGCGATTTCGAGGGCAATCCATCACCTTATGGCCTACTTCCTCACAACCAAAGCAAGCATTGGTATCCCTTACGCATGGGCCACCATGACCCCTACCAAACTTTGTACACACGAATCTAGGCATCACATCACCACCCTCTTGGGGCCTTAGGTAGTCATTAGCAAACCTCCTACTAGGAGCATGAGAAGACCCTTGGCCTTGATTAAACCGGCCACCCTTCGTACTTTGGAACTTACTATCAAAATGGGGTCTCTTGACCTCATGACCCCTTCTCTTTCTCAATTTTTCCCCCTCTATTTGTTTGGCATACGTCATCAAGCAGGACAAATCTATATCACTAATTAACAAAGTGGACCAGCACTTCTCACTCACCAAGTCAGATACACCCATCACGAACTTATTCATTCTAGACCTTGGATCGGCAACCAAATATGGAGCATATTTAGAGAGTTGGTTGAACTTGAGGGCGTACTCCCTCACACTCAAGAGGAAAGAGTCGGTTGAGGAGAGTTGCCTTAAAATCCTCCCATAGAACCACATTGTTGTTCCCCTTCTCCTCCTTCCATTGAATGTACCATATTTGAGCCACCCCCTTGAGCTGGTAAGCCGCCAACTCCGCCTTTTCCTCCAACCTCACACCCATGATAGCCAAAACTTTGGTATACCTCATAAATAAATTCTTGAAGGTCCTCATCCACCTTAGACCCATTGAACTCAGGTGGGTTCATTCTCATGAAGTCCCCCATCCCAGATGCTGAAATAGGAGCATGAGAGGCTTGGGACCCTTGGTTGGCTTGATTAGCCGCAACTTGAGCTAGCAAAGTAAGAGCATCCTGGAGCTCACCATGAGCCGGTTTTTCCTCAGGTGTGTGGGTTCTTCTTCCTCTTATGTTAGGCATGATGTATCATAGAAAAGAACAACCGTTAGGGGGGACGACCTTACCTTAACTTCTATAGAATGACATACAGCAAGAAGAAGGAAAACATTTCCTAAACATCCTCATAGCCTCTTACTCATAGTTATGCTACACAACATAACCATGAATAAGACTCTAATAGACGTAGTGTATAATTGTCGAGGACCATTAATAATCTAGTGCTCTGATACCAAGTTTATCAAGACCCAGGCCTAGGACCAAGACGTGATATGATGCATGGGGAACCCCAAGGGACCCCAAGCAAGCCTCTTAACATATCATTACACATCCTTGGCCACGGAAGCAATAAAATAGCTATAAAAAATAGTAAATAGGGATAAACGGGGCTAAAGGATATATTTCATATCATAAAGTATCAAAAGAGTCAAGAGAGTCAAGGCTCATATCATTATTACATAACCTATCCAATAACACCTCTAAACATACAACTGAGCGGGGCCAAGATAAGCAACCGGGCTCACCCTCGTAGTCAAAGCATACAATAAATAAAAGAGAGCCTATACATAGCACAAATCAGGAGAAGTATGTCCTCTAAATTGAGGATTCACCAACTTATTTTGAGAGATATTGCACTAGCCACGTGGAGGAGGAGGATGATCAAGTAGGGCTCTAGTTCCAACATGGTAACATCATGTAGGCATAGAGTATGCGTTAGTAACTTTGAATGTATTAAGTATGTAGGATGCAATGGAACTATATACTAGGCATGATAATCAATATGCATAATTAGGCAATAGGTGAACATATAACAACATGGCATGCATGAATGATACTTGAAGTAAGCATGCTTATATATGGAACATATTACATTAGTAGGAATAGACCATCATCATAGACCAAGCAACTTATTACTTGGAATCTAAGATAGACAACCCTTAGTAGTGATTGAGTTATCAACCCCTCAATTGGTTGATGGCTTACCACCCCCATCAGAGATGATTGAAGTATCAACCCCTCAATTGGTTGACGGCTTACCATCCCCATCCGAGATGATTGAGGCATTACCCCTTAATTGGCTATGGTCAACTCACAACACAGTAGACACTTCTCATGGAATCAACACATACATAATATCCTTTTATCATCATAAGGTCACTTAACTCATATACCAAGCATTAGAACTTCAACAACTCAAGATACATTAACCGTATATTTTATCAAACACTTGGTGGATGTGCAATACTAGTGTAAAACCATGCAATTCAAGAGTGAAATTATGCAAGAAAACTTAATGTAAAACCATACACCAACATTTGGTAACACTCTCACATACATCAAAACCCGTCATCAAATCTCAAGATAGATCTAATATTCATAACTCAAAACATGCTTAAACAATCACACTTTCACAAAACCCCAACGTAGTTCATAGTCAAATTCATAATAAGTAAGACCCATAAGTAAATCAACTTAGAAACATGAGATTTAGGTAAGAAGCTTGGGCACCATGGGTGAAAGGACCCAATGGTTGAAACCCATATATCTTGACTTTGGAAAATTCTTGATGAATATTGGATATGGTGACTTGAAGATTGAGTGAAATCCTTAAGATCCGAATGAGTTTTGGGACTTGAAAATTGGGGTGAAATATTTGTCTAAGTGTTTGAGAGAGTGTTAGGGAATGTCTTGTATGATATGAAGGTAAAATATGGCTAAATATAGGTATTTTCATGCATAGGAAGACTTAGGCCCAAGACCCAAATGTCTTGGACCGAACAACAAAGCTGGTAACTTTTGACACTGGTCCGCGCCCCAGCTGCCTCGCGCCAGGGGCGCGGATCAATACTAGATAAGGAGAATTTTAAATTTTGAAATTGTGATTTGTTTGCTTTGGGGTTAGACCCATTCCCCACTCAATATTTCCCCCTCATCAAGAATATGAAGTCGGATTTTTCATATCACGCATTGATTTTGAGATATATGGAAATTATGATTTCGGACACTTCCGAAGCACATTTTCGGGCACTTTTTGGAGTCGTTTCATCTAAATGTTGACTACTACTCATAGTCAAGATTTCATAGACCCAAGCCCAATAAATTTTAACTGTGATCCGATACAGGTATAAAAGGGGGGTCAAATTATTTTGACCCCACTTTTGACCTAATTGACCGATATTACCCCAAATGTTTTCCCTCCTTCTACTTTCCGATCAATTTTTGGCATTCCAATCCATTTTTCAACATGAATTTCTAGCATCTAGGGTTAGGGGTGTGCGTTGGTCAGTTCGATTCGATTTTATACATTATCAGTTTAGTTTATCGATTTTTGATTTTTAAATATGCTAAACTCATAAGAAACCAATAAAATAATTTTTATTGGTTTTTGATTTATCAATTTTAAGTCCTTAACAGTTTGGTTTTTGGATTACCCGATAAGAATGATAATGAATATTTGCATTAATATAAAAAGAATGAAAATTATGTTTACAAACTTGCAAAAGATATAATTAGTTAATACAAACTAAAATACTAAAGTGGATAACTAATCACTTAAGCACTATAAATTAAAATATGTAAAGTATTGCTATAGTGTCGTATTAATATTAAATTACTAATATTTAATATTTAAAAGTGATAAAATAGTAAATTATTATAATCTTATTGGGTTATCGGTTTAGCCAATATCCCAATAGTAAAAACTTATATCGAACCAATAACCCAATAATTTTTTTTACGAAAACTATTAAAAACCAGAGAACCTAATAACCCAATAACAATAAACCAATAACATTTTTATCGATTCTATTTATTGATCGGTTCAATTTTTGTACACCCCTACCTAGGGTTTCTTGAGTGTTCACCTTCTCTTTCTTCTCCAAGTTCATCACTATTATTGGTAAGCACTTGGTTTACTTATAACCTTTAAATTTGCTATGTTCTTAACTGTGTGATGTGATAATTGTGATGGGATCGGTATTTAAGCATGACATTCATATTGAATTTGAATGGTGAATGTGAAACTAGGGTTACCTTTTATTGAATTGCTAAATTGATTCCAGAAATTGGGTATTTTAGGCTCTGCGATGGATAATTGTTTTGTTTATGAGATCATGCTTCTTTGTTTGATTGAATGGTTTTGAATAGTTTATGCATGTAAATTGGTTATCGATAACATAGGAGTATGAGAATGTTTGCGCCAAATTGAGATAGTCGGAATTGTAGAGTGATTGATGTTAGATCATTTTCGATGGGGAAATTATATGTTGAACATATTTTGGGTTGGTTTCTATGTGCTTAACACGTGAGTGCTTGTATGCGTGCTTCAATGCTGGTAGGATAATGTTTGAATTGCTTTTAGGGTCCGTGTGATGGACTTAGAAATATCATGTACTTGGGACTTCTTATTAACGAGGGTCTTTTATGACTCCTAGTTGAGTCTATGAGTCATAATTGCCTCTCATGGGAAATTCAAGACACTTGATAATCTGATTATTCATCTGACAAGACCTTTTATTAGTTGTAAATCACTTTACAATGTCTCATAGATCCTTGCCTATTTTGAATTACTCTCTGGAATTTAATACGAGCAAAGTTTATGACTCGTATACCAATGTACGAGTCATACCTAGGTCTCGTAAAATTTTCCAATGTCCATTAATGTTCTAAAGCACTAGTTTACGAGAGCACTTTACAACTCGTAATGCTCACTACAACTCATAAAAGACCTGTCATAGAGTCCTTCTCCAACTAATTCAATGACGCTTTTGCTTTTTATTTCTTGGCTTTTGGGGCTAACTATGGTTCATTTATTCTAAATTTTAAGATTCTATGTCCCTAAAAGGAAATCGCTCGAAGATTGAGGATTTTAGGAGGAAGCTCAAGGATAAGCCTACAGATGACGATCATTCGGGTGATGATCAGACCCGTCATCTGAGTGGGTCACTGGAGATATATGATGCCCAGCCTAACCCAGTGATACCTCGACCACAGACTAGAGCTGTTGCAAGGTTTAGGCATCCTCAAGCTTAGAGCAATAGTCTTGCCCAGTCTAAAGAGAAGGGTAGTGAGGAGCCCGGGAGTAGCATGCACCAGACGACCCCTAGAGTTCAGAGTTTTGGAGGAGAATACACTTGTGGATTCATTGTATCTTTAAATCTTATGATTCACAATTATTATTGGATTTGCTTGTTTTTCAACTCTATTAGGTAAGTGTTTAATTATGTTTTTTCAATTTATAATTTCCTCATCTACCCATAGCATGAGTAGCTAAATCTATAACTTGGGGTTGTGGTAACCATGAAGATCTAACCAAATAAACCCGAATAATTTGCAATTCTTGGAATGGGTATTTGCATGTATTAATCAATTCTCTTTGTTTTTCATGTTTTGTAGTGGTGTCCAACATTAGAACTTGCCTAGTGTTACGTTACCGATCCAGGTGGTAATGAATAGGAAAAGAGATTGATTAACAGGATTCGGTGATGTGTTCTCATCTAATCAACCGAACTAGACCAAAGGTAGGTTGACTAGGATTATAAGTAATGGTTAGTATTGCACACTATGGAGATGGGCCAAGTTACATAGTGAAATTTGCCTCTCACCTTTGACCAAAGAGCTTGGTGAACTTAAATTACCGTCCTACATGCTATACTCTAGTCGAGAATTGGGTTATTCAGGATATTGAGTCGGTAAATCATGGGGAACACAACTCCCAAGTTTCTCTCCATTAATGGTTGTCTCTTGTGTTAGTTAGTTTAGTTTATTTTATTGTTGAATATTGCAACCTCCCCCCACCCCTTCGGGGAATTGAGTTGTTAATTACTTGAATTGCATATTGGTGAATTCGTTGTAAATCTTCATATTCTCTGTGAGATTTGACCCTAACCTTGGTTAGGTTTTATATTTTATAATGACCATTTTATCCTCCAAAAAATAAGTGTAACTTGGGTGTGATGTAGAGTGATGTACGACCCACAAAACTAGTCGTAGAGGCACTTCTTGATGCCTTTTCAGCCAAGGATGGATCACTTAGCTATGTACCTGCACATTCTTCACAGAATACAGTGTTACTCTATATGTAACCAGACTAAAGTCCAACATTACAACCAAAATGCAAAAAAGTAAACTACTTACAAGTCTAAAAATAAAAAATAAAGCTATAAGTACAACTATTACACTAAAGACCTTGGGTTGCCTCTCAAGTAACACCTGATTTATTGTTGTGGCACGACTTGGACAACTTGGTTACTCAAACTTCACCAAATGCCCAAACCTCATTCTTCAGATCATCTGGCCTCTTCATAGACTGACATATATTGAAGACAACTTGTTCATTATTCAATCTAAACCTAATTTTGCCAAGTTCCGTATCTACTAATGTTCGACCAGTGGCTAGGAATGTCCTTCCCAAGATGATTGGGATGTCGAAGTCAACTTCGCAAACTAGGATCAAAACTCAACGGGGAAGATGAACTTCTCAAACTTAACAAGTACATCATAAAGTATTCTCACAGGCTTCTTCACTGTGCAATCAGACATCAATAACTGCATATTTATCGGAGTAGGAGCTCCCAATCCTACCTTCTTATAGATCGCAAGGGGCATCAGATTTATGCTGGCACTAATATCACACAATGCCATTGTGAACTCCACATATCCAATGGTGCAAGGTATGGTAAAAGCACTGGAATCTTCTAGCTTTTGAACTAGTGACCTCGTAGCAATTGCACTGCAATGTTGAAACTCTTAGGAAAGCTCCTGACTCATAGTACAATTCTTCACAACCAGCTCTTTCATGTACTTTCCATACCCTGGAATCTTCTCCCACCCTCAATAAGAGGGATATTGATGGAGAGTTATTTCAGCATGGAGAGAAAGTGCTTGAACTTGCCTTTCTCTTCCTTCCTTTTAATTCTCTAAGGGAAGGGAGGAGGAGGCTGAGGAATGGGTTTCATCTTTTGTGATGCATTTGCAGCATCACTCACCCTATCTTTGCCACAATTATCTCCGGTATTTGTATCCTTGACCTCAGCAATCGCCTCTTGAACATCATTCTCATCTACCGACATGGGAGGATCAATGGTGCTCTTTCCACCATGGATAGCAACATCCACATATTGCCCTTTATTCTTGTGATTCTGAACTATGGTGCTAGGCACTGTACCCCACTAATGCTAATTTAATTGATTTGACCCTTGACCAAACTATTGCTCAAGTTGTTTGATGGCAACAGATTGAGACTCGATCTTTTGATTTATACTAGAGATCTCAAATTCCATCCCCCTTAGAGTCTCATGCAGTGTCTCAGCTTTCTTCAGCAGGCGGTCAAACATCTCCTCAACTCTAGAACTATTAGCACCAGTGTCGCGGTTGTGTGTTGGCACACAAGGATAATTTTTGTAACCATCTTTGCAACCCCAATCTACATCTCTGTCTTAGCCCCGATTTCAATCATAGTACCCTCTGTTGTTATCTTTGAAAGCTCTATCTCAATTAACGCTTCGAGCTTGGTTTCCTTGACCTTGGAGCTAATAGTCCTAATTAGACCCTTATGCGTTGGTACGTAAACCCCCTATCTGATTAGCAATGAAACAACTATCCTCCTTCTATTGGGGATCATCATACATGGGTGCTCGTGGAGGCTAATAAACAACTGCATTAACTCATTCCTGATTTTGCTTCATCATTACCTCCATACCTATATGGATTCTGAACCAATGTTGACTGCGCACAAACTTTTGGTTGATGATTTGCCTCTTTGCCCCCTCACACGATTGGTCTTGACCACTCTCTCCATCCTTTCAGCGATCCTTAAAATGGTTGATCTAAGAAGATGCCCCCCATAATGGTATCAGCACAGGCTGGACTATTCTCATCCAGGGCATGATAGAAGATCTCTACCAAGGCAATATCAACCATTTTGTAGTCTGGGACACTCCTCAAGCACTTTGTGAACTGCTCCCATGAAGTAATGATCGAGTTACAAGGAAGTTACTCAAAGTTGTTGATCTAGTCTTTCAACTTGAGCTTCTTCGATCTAAAGAAGTACCTCTTAAAAAAGGCTATCTGTAACGGAGTCATAACTAGGTCTCATAAAAACTTCCAATTTCCATTAATGTTCTAAAGAACTGGTCTATGAGAGCACTTTACAACTCGTAATGCTCACTGACTCGTAAAAGGCCTGTCGTAGAGTCCTTCTCCATCTAATTCAATGAAGTTTTTACTTTTTATTTCTTGATGTTGGGGACAATTATGGTTTATTTATTCTTAGTTTTAAAATTCTATGGCCCCAAAAAAGAAATTGCTCGAAGATTGAGGCTTTTAGGAGGAAGCTCAGGGATGAGCCTACAAATGACGATCATTCAAGTGATGATCACACCCCTCATCTGAGTGGGTCACTAGAGATATATGATGCCTGACCTAACCCAGTGATACCTCGACCATAGACTAGAGCTGTTGCCAGGTCCGGGCAGCCTCAGGCTTAGAGCGATAGTCCGGTTCGGTCTGAAAAGGAGGGTAGTGAGGAGTCGGGGAGTAGCATGC
Source organism: Solanum medicagineum (assembly GCA_026153255.1). NCBI lineage: Eukaryota > Viridiplantae > Streptophyta > Magnoliopsida > Solanales > Solanaceae > Solanum > Solanum medicagineum. The sequence continues at coordinate 14,012 of JAPFFP010075012.1, read as the reverse complement.
ACCAGATGACCCCTAGAGTTCAGAGTTTGTGGGAGAATACACTTGTGGATTCATTGTATCTTCAAATCTTGTGATTCTCAATTATTATTGGATTTGCTTATTCTTCAATTCAATTAGGTTAGTTTTTAATTATGTTTTTTCAATTCAAAATTTCTTCAACTACCCATAGCATGAGTAGCTAAATCCACAACTTGGGGTTGTGGGAACCATGAAGATCTAACCAAAAAAACCCGAACAATTTGCAATTTTTGGAATCGGTATTTGCATGTATTAATCAATTCACTTCATTTTGCATGTTTTCTAGTAGTGGCCAACATTAGAACTTGCCTATTGTTACCTTCCCGATCCAGGTGGTAATGAATATAAAAAGAGATCGATTAACAAGATTTGATGATGTGTTATCATCTAATCAACCGAACTAGACCAAAGGGAGGTTGACTAGGATTATAGGTAATGGTTAGTATTGCACACTATGGAGATGGGCCAAGTCACATAGTGAAATTTGTCTCTCACCTTTGACCAAAGAGCTTGGTGAACTTAAATTACTATCCTACATGCTATACTCTAGTCGAGAATTGGGTTATTCGGGGATATTGAGTCAGTGAATCATAGGGAACATAATTCCCAAGTTGCTCTCCATTATTAATTATCTCTTGCGTTACTTAGTTTAGTTTATTTTCTAGTTGAATATTGCAACCCCCTTCGGGGAATTGAGTTATTAATTACTTGAATTGCATATTGGTGAATTCATTGTGAATCTTTGTATTCTCTTTGTGATTTGACCCTAACCTTGTTAGGTTTTATATTTGACGACCATTTTATTCTCCAAAAAAGAAGTGTAACTTGGGCGTGATCGTTTACGGGTCATAGAGTGATGTACAGCCTGTAAAACCAGTTGTAAAGGCACTTCTTTATGCCTTTTCAGCCAAGGATGGATCACTTAGCCATGTACCTGCACATTCTTCACAGAACACAGTGTTACTCTATATGTAACAAGACCAAAGTCCAAAATCAGAACCAAAATGCAAGAAAGTAAACTACCTACAAGTCCAAAAACAAATAATAAAGTTGCAACTATAACTATTATTCTAAAGACCTTGGGTTACCTCCCACGTAGCACCTGATTTGTTGTCGCGGCACGACTTGGACAACTTAGTTACTCAAACTTCACCAAGTGCCCAAACCTCATTCATCAGATCATCTGGCCTCTTCATAGACTGACATATTAAAGACAACTTCTTCATCATTCAATCTAAACTTGATTTTGCCAACTTCCATATCCATTAACACTTGACTAGTGGCTAGGAATGGCCTTCTCAAGATGATTGGGATATCGAAGTTAACTTCGCAAACTAGGATCACAAATTATGCATAAAGATGAACTTCTCAACCTTAACAAGTACATCATAAAGTATCCTCACAGGCTAGTGAAATCAGCCATCAACAACCGCATACTCGTCCGACTAGGGTCTGCGAATCCTACCTTCTTATAAACCGTAAGGGGCACCAGATTTATGCTTGCACCGATATCACACAATACCCTTGTGAACTCTATATCTCCAATGGTGCAAGGTATGGTAAAAGCATCGGAATCGTCTAGCTTTTGAACTAGGGACCTCATAGCAATTGCATTGCAATGTTGAAGCTCTTGGGAGAGCTCTTAACTCACAGTTTGCTTCTTCACAATCAGCTCTTTCATGTACTTTGCATACAATAGCATCTTCTCCAACACCTCAATGAGAGGGATATTGATGGAGAGTTATTTCAGCATGGAGAGAAAGTTCTTGAACTTGCCTTTCTCCTCCTTCTTTTCAATTCTCTAAGGGAAGGCAGGAGGAGGCCCGGGAATGGGTTTCAACTTCTGGGGATGCATTTGCAGCATACTCACCCCATCCTTGCCACGATTATCTCCGGTATCTGCATCCTTGACCTCAACAATCTCCTCTCGAACATCATCCTCATCTACTAGCTTGGGAGGATCAATGATGCTCTTTCCACCATGGGTAGCAACCTCTATGCATTGCCCTTTATTCTTGGGATTCTGAACTATGTTGCTAGGCATTGTATCCCTCTGATGCTAATTTAGTTTATTCGACCCTTAACCAAACTATTGCTCAAGTTGTTTGATGGCAACAGAATGAGACTCAATCTTCTAATTTATACTGGAGATCTCAGATTTCATCCCTCTCAGAGTCTTATGCAGTGTCTCATATTTCTTTAACAGGCGCTCCAACATCTCCTCAACTCTGGAACTATTAGCACCAGTGTCACGGTTGTGTGGTGGTACACAAGGACAATTTTTGTAACCACCTCTGCAGCCCCAATCAACGTCTCCATCTTGGCCCCAATTCTAGTCATAGTACCCTCTGTGGTTGTCTCTAAAAGCTCTAACTCAATTAAAGCTTCGATCTTGTTTTCCTTGACCTTAGAGCTAGTAGTCCTTATTAGACCCTTAGGCATTGGTCCGAAACGCCCCCCCCCCTCAGATCAACAATGAAACAACTATCCTTCTTATAGTAGGGATCATCATACATGGGTGTTCGTGGAGGCTGATGAACAACTGCATTGACTCGTTCCTGATTCTGTTTCATCATCACGTCTATGCCTATATAGATTTCGAGCTAATGTTGATAATGTATGAACTTTTAGTTGATGATCTGTCTCTTTTCCCCCACCCACGATTGGTCTTGACCACTCTCTCCATCCTTTCGGTGATCCTTACAAATAGTTTATCTAAGAGCATGCTCCCATAATAGTATCAGCACAGGCTTGACTATTCTTATCTAGGGCACGATATAAGATCTCTACCAAGGCATTATCAATAATTTTGTGGTCTAGGCCACTCGTCAAGTACTTCGTGAACTGCTCCTATGTAGTAGTGATCGAGTCACGAGGAAGTTGCTCAAAGTTGTTGATCTAGTCTTTCAACTTGAGCTTTATCAATCTCAAGAAGTACCTCTTAAAAAAGGCCATTTGTAACACAGCCCAACTAGTGATCAAACTTTACAGGAACTTAGATAGCCATAGTGTTGCATTGCCTGTTAGAGATAATGGGAAGACACGAAGTCCCACAGCATCAATAGAAAGATTCTTTGTTCCCATCACACTATTGCAGACAAATCCAACATAGTGTAGATGGTTATAAGGATCTTCTGGTGGTAGGCCCGTGAACAACCCATGGTTTTGTAATATTTAAAGCAACACACTCGAAACCACAAACTTTATGTCAGCTGGTAGTGGTGGTAACACAATCGCTCCAGTCACCTCCACAGCCATAGGTTTAGTTGATATTGATTCCACTAATAAGCTTTGGCATTTAAGTCATGTGGCTGTGTAACAATGCCCTCAAAAGGAGGTGGGTTTTCATTGCTAGCATTCTCATTCTCATTCTAGTTCAAAGCTGCATTTGTTGCATTGCTGGCATTATCTTGGGCCATTCTTCTAAGACTTCTCTAGATCACTAGGTCAAATAGAGTCAAGGGTATGCCTCGACTTTGTTGTTGGGCATAAACTACACTTCTACCCTAAAATAAAACAAAAACAACAAAAAAACATAAAATAAGGGAAATGATGATTAATTCCCAAATTACTTCAATTAAACCAGTCTAGCCGTATTCCCCGGCAATGGTGCCAAAATCTTGATATCACCTATGCTACACCTCTTTTTTTAGGCGAAAGCGATCATTGTCAAGATATAGAACCTAACCAAGGTTAGGGTCGAACACAAGGGAATATGGTAGACTTAGAAGAATTCAATTTGCAATTTGGGTTTATTAACCAACTTATCTCCTTGGGGAAGGGGGGAGAAGGGTTTATAATCACTAGTAAAAATAACTCTAAAGTAATACAAATGTTTAACCAATAAGAAGAGGAACTAGGGTATTGTGTTCCCCATAATTCTCTAACTTAGTATCACCAGATAACAGAATTCGTTTCTAGTGTGTAGCATGCAAAATTGTAAGTTAAGTTCACCTAACCCTGTGGCCTAGGTGAGAGGTGAATTTTACTATGTGATTTAGTCCATCCCCGTAGTGTGACATTACTGAACCTTACCTATTGTTCTAGTACAACCTCACCTTGTCCCAGTTCAGTTGATTAGACGAGAAACATCGATCGAATCTTGTTAATTAATCTATTTTCCTATTTATTACTACCTTAGTCTAGTCAGTAACACTAGGCAGGTTCTAATGTTGACCACCATTAGAAAACATTCAAAATGAAAAGAGTTAATTAATACACGCATGCATACTTTTCAAGAATTACAAATTATCTAGTTTTACCTTGTTAGTTCTTCATGGTTCCCACAACCCTAGTTGTGGATTTAGCAACTTATGATTTTTGTAAATACAAGACTTATGAATTTGAATAACATAATTGAGAACTTACACAATTGTATTAAGCACAAGAAAATCCAACTCTTCAATGAGAATCACAAGATTGTAATTAGAAGATGAAATTAAAGTTTACAAGTTATTCTCAAACTCTCCAATGTTTTTCTCTACTATCTACTACTCTCCTTAGAAAAAATACCTAAAAACCTATTTATAATGTTTAAAATAAAAATCCAAAATAAAATAGGATAAATGGGTCGATAGGCTCCAAGAGGTGCTCTATGGGTTGTATAGTGATGTACGGCTTGTTGTCGGGTTTTCGTACTCTATTGCTTTAGTTCAGAACTTGGCTTCTAAGACACCTCTGTAAGGCCCGTAAAAGGATCTACGGCCCTTAGGGGGTTTCATATTTATGGAATTTTTGCAAGTTTTCAATTTCTAATCCTCAAGGTACGAGACTTGGTCTATGGCTTGTAAAGTGTTCCATGACTTTTTGCATGTTCATAGACCAAACTTTAGAAATCCACCCTTCACTGGAATTGCACAGGAAACCTAATTGACGGCATATAGAATACTCTATGTCTTGTAAAGTGTCTCATGGATCCTCAAAATTAGTAACTTCTGTATATTTTGCCCAAACATTGTGTTAACCCTAAAATCCTACAAAACAAACACAAAAACACATTAAACCTACTAACATCAAATTGAGAACACACAACATTCCAAGTTTTAAGCATAAAAAATATTGTATCTTAATAGCAAACAAATGGTCTTAGGGTGGTGATCATGAGTGAAGCCCAACCCATTATTCTCGGGATCTACCAAAAATATATTGAGATTTCAAAGAAGTGTATTGGTGGCATGGTGTGAAGAAAGATATAACCAAGTTTGTATTCAAATGCCCTAATTGTCAATATGTGAAGGTAGAGCATCAAAGTCTTGGTGGTTTGGCTCAAGATATTGACATTTCTACCTGAAAGTGGGAAGATGTAAGCATCGATTTTTTTTTAGGCTGCCTCAAACGCGTAAGCAATTTGATTCATTTTGGGTTATTGTGGATTAAAAGACTAAATTAGTTCATTTCCTACAGCTCAACATTACCTTCAATGATAAAGATTATGCAAGGTTGTATATCCTAAGAGTTGGTGAGGTTGCATAGTATGCCTAGGTCTATCATATCGGATCATGGCACCTAATTTACTTCTCACTTTGGAGATCATTTCAAAGATGCTTGGTACTAAGGTGAAGTTAAGTACTAGTTTTCACCCTCAAATTGATGGATAAGACGAAAGGACAATTCAAACTTTGGAGGACATGTTGAAGGCTTGTGTGTTGGAATTCAAGGGTAATTGGGATGATCATCTAGCATTTACTGACTTTTCTTATAATAATAGCTTTCATGCTCGCATTGATATGACCCTGTTTGAAGCTTTGTATGGTAGAAGATGTAGATCTCTGGTGGGGTGGTTTGAGTTGGGAGAGATGGCTTTTATTGGCTTGGATCTAGTATTGGAAGCCATGGATAAGATGAAATTAATCAAGGAGAGGTTGAAAATGTCTCAAAGTCGCCAAAAGTCTTATTCAGATGTTAGAAAGAGGGATCTTGAGTTTTATGTTGGTGATTGGGTGTATGTAAAGGTCTCACCCATGAAGGGTGTGATGTCTTTTGGCAAGAAGGGCAAGTTAAATCCCCGGTACGTAGGTCCTTATGAGATTGTTGAGTGGATTGTGAATGTGGCCTATAGATTGGATTTGCCTCCGAAATTAAGTTCTATTACCCAATTTTCCATGTGTTGTGGAAATTGATTGGTGACCCTAGTACAATTGTGCCTTTGGATGGTGTTGAGGTTAAAGAGAACTTGTCTTATGAGGAATTTCTGATTGATATCTTTGATAGGCAAGTGAAGCGGTTGCACAACAAGGACGTAGCTTCAATTGGGTGCTTTGGAGAAATCAACATGTGGAGAGTGCTACATAGGAGGCGGAGTTGGACATGATGAAATGATATCCCTATATTTTCCAATCTACTAAAGCCTAAGGTATTAGGTTCTTCCTATGCCAAGTGGTCCTAATTCTTTCATTTTTGAGTTTCATGACATGACATGCATACATGTGCATGAAAATAATTTAAAGATGTTTTGAATTATTTAAAGATGTGCTGATATGATTTTTAATGACTTTATGTTTTTCAAGTGATGAAATATGCATTGTGTCTTTGTGTTTGGATATTTCATGTTCAAGTCAAGCCTTTCAAGCCTTATTCTAGCGTATTTGAGGACGAATGTTCCTAAGGAAGAGACAATGTAAGGACCCTGACTTTGTATGGATTTAATGGTGCATGGAATTTGGTTCCGAAAAGTTTTTGACCATTGTGACACCACATGGGCAACTCCACGGGTAGTGTGACTCACCACGAGCCATCTGGAGGAGCCTCGAGATGGCCCTTGGCCTTGTCTATAGGGTGTTGGCCTTAACTTTGGAGTTCAAGACTAAGGATTGCACCACATGAACTCTACACAGCTTGTGTGAGGCTTTACTAGTTGTGTGGTGGCTTGTGTGAGTAGCCTTGGCCCCAAAAACCACATTTTTGTCCAAGGCACTTCACACATGAACCTCATACAGTCCTTATGACTCTTCACGGGTCATATGGCCCTTTGTATGGGTGTTGGTGTGAAAATTTTCTAAGTATGGAATCACCGTCTCAGGATTTGTCAGTGAAGATTTTGGCTACGTGATGCATCAAGGAAGGCCACATGGTCCGTATGACCTTTGTATGGGAACCCTGGCAAGATGTTGACCTCCGCTTCATTAATGGTGTTCTTGTAATTTTGGCTATTTCTAAGCATCTTTTATGACTTTCTAACATATCTTAAACCTCTCAAAAGACCTATACTCTTCTTCTCTCATTCAAATTCAATTCAACACTTAGAATTATTCAAACTCTCTCATAAGAACTCCTCTCAAGTGCACTAGCAAAGGCTTAGCTTGGGGATTAAGGAAGGACTCTCTTTTTCATCAAATTCTTCTTACTTCTTCTTGGTTAGCTAAGGAATATGGGATTGATTCATGGTCCCTTTCAACCATGAAGACCCCAAAAAATATTTTACTCATTGATTTATGAAATTAAGCTTACTTTGAATGTGAATTTTTCAAATTATTGTTTATTTGATTCAATTGAGATATGGGCTATTTTTAATTGTTGTTTTAAAAGTTATTTAATTCCTAATATATTGAATTGCATTGATGTTATGAAGATTTGAATATGCATGTCCCCTTTAAAGTTTGATTTAAGCATGCGTAATCTAAATTACGATTTAAATTTGAATTTACCTATGCATTTACTTGAATTTCTTATCATATTGTTGATTTAAGTGTGAATCTATATTGCCCATGCTATACTCATATCATTTGTAATGATCCCAAAGATTGCCGGTAAATGTGCATTAAAAGTGTCCGAAATCGTAATTTCCATATATCTCAAAATTCGTGCGTGATATAGAAAATCCGACTTCATATTCTTGTGCGGGGTTCAAATTGAGTGGGAGAACGGTCTAACCTCGACTTTAGAGCAAACGATTCACAATTTTATTTTTCCAAAATACTGAAAAACAATGTGTCTGCGTGTCCTTGGCACGACACGCCACTGTGTTAAATTGATACCAGTTTTCAAGTTCGGTCCAAGACTTTTGGGTCTTGGGCCTAAGCCTCCCACACGTGAAAATACTCATACTTAGCCAGATTTTGCCTTCATATCATACAAGACATTCCTCAATACTCACTCAAACAACTAATCCTATATTTCTCTTAAAATTCAACTACCAAAACCCTCTCAGGATCTTAAGGATTGCACTCAAGCTTCACGTCTCCATCTCCAATCTTCATCAAGTTCATCTCCAAAGCTAAGGTATATGGGTTCCTTTCACCCATGATGCCCAAGATTCCTTTTCTTAAAAATTGCATGATTTAAAGTGGATTTACTCATGGGTCTCACTTATTATGAAATTCACTACACACTATGTTGGAGTTTATGAAATTGTGTCTTTTTTACTATGTTTTGGACTATGAATCTAAGATCTATTGTAAGATTTGATGAAGGGTTTTGATGTATATTTCTTGAGGGTGTTACTGAGTATCTATTGATAGTTTTAAATTAGATTTTCTAGCATGATAACACTCTTGAATTGCATAGTTTTACCCTAGCATTACACACCCGCCAAGTGTTTGATAAAATGACCTTTTAAGGATTCTTTAAGTTTTGATGATCTATTGGTTGAGTTATGATTCAAGTGACTCCATGATGATTATGAGCTTTCTAAAGATATGTTTAAATCATGAAAATGTTGATGATGTTGTAGAGCCAGATTAATCCCCTTTCTTAAGATTATACCTCTTATGAGGCTTTGATGTTGGTGTTAATGACAGGGTAATGTTCATGATGACCCATTCTTATGATTGAAGTTAGGCTCACCATTTTAGGTCAATGATGTTGAGAGCTACTCGTTCCATGTCTCTATGTTTATTGCAAGTTACTAAAGTATGATTATCTTATATATTCTATGGGATTAGACTTAGCACCGAGTAGACTAGAGGCGAGTCACCAAGTCCTAGAACTACATGCCACTGTAGGTGAAGGGATTAGAGGTGAGTCCCCAAATCTCTAAGAGTCGAGTCCCCAAATCTCTAAGAGTCGAGTACCCTAAATATGAGGGCTTGAAGTAAGTACCCGAGTTCGGGCTTAAGGCTAGTTACTGAGTCCAAGAACTAGAGGTGAGTACCCGGTTCAGATAAGGCTTTGTAGATCCACTTAGGCATTAGGAGGTCTACCATGGCAAGTAACTTCCCCCTTTCCTCAATGTGGGGTTGACATTGGGATTTCGAGTTGTAGCTCACTTGGTCTTATTTTATGTCAGTTGAGGTTTCTTCCCACACTATGTATGATGAACTATATAAGTTGATTTAGATTGTAAGCTTGGTTTTACTTTTCAAACATCATCCATACATGTCATATTATTAATATGTTATTCATTGCTTATGATTATGCATTTTGCTTATGATACCTATCTTTTGTTGCACTGCATCCCACATACTTAGTACATTCAAATGTACTAATGCATACTTTATGCCTACATAATGTCATCATGTAGGAACCGGTGCACCGCTTGATCATCCTCCTCCTCCATGTGGCTAGTACGATTGTCTCTCAAGCTTATTGGTGAGTCCTCTATTCGGCGGACGTTGCTTATGATCTCTTACTATGTACTAAAGCTATATTTTCTTTATTTATGTATTTACTATTATGGTGAGCCCGGTTGTTTGTCGTGGCCCCCGCTCTTATCTATGTAGTAAAGGTGTTGTTGGACATGTTATTTATCTATATTATGAGTCTTGACTCTATTGTTTCTTGATATTATGATATGGAAGTTACCCTTAGTCCCAATTCCCTTTGTTTATGCTTATCTCTCATTATCATTTTAATTGCTTCCAGACCTAGTGTGTGTAATGATATGCTATGACGCTTGTTTGGGGTTCCCTCGGGTTCCTCATTCGCCGGTCATGTCTAAGCCCTAGGCTTGGGTCGTGACATCATTCATGGCATATGTGAACTATGGTTTTCATGAAGTTTATGATGTGGGCTAAGTCCCAATTATGATGATGTCTATGTTTTCATGCAAAGTATGGGTATGAAAAGAATGTGATCACATAATGTCAATTACATGGCTCTTTAAGCAATTAGGGGTGTTTACACCACTGTGATGAAGGAGTTATTCTTATGCATGAAAGTATGACATGAAGTATGATTTGTCTTTTTAGCGTAAGTATGCATGATTATGATGTATGATTGATTTCTAAGCCTAAGTACGCATTGGTATGATTCGACAAGACTTATGCCCCTTTTACATGCACGCATATGTATATGTATTCCCATGGAATGATGACTTAGCACCGAATGAGGTTGGAGGTAGGGAGGGCTATCCCCAAGGGCCCTTACTCCTTTCTCATAACTATGTGCCTAGTATAGGTGTATGATGAATGTTAACTGATCTACCTTGGTAAGTAGGTCACCTCTTTATCCATTGTGGGGAAGACGACGGAGCTCTAAGTTATAGCTCACTTGGTCTTACGTCAGTTAAGGTTCCATCCCCATTATGTACAAAGTATTTTAGCATTCATGCATCATGGGTTTCATGGCATATTGATATATTTTTCTTTCTTATATGCTTCTTTCTATATATGTGCCCTTGTCATCTAACATTGAATGCAGGCTTAATAAGTTTATATGCATTTCATGCCCGCGTACTTAGTACATTTAAACTTACTAACACATACTTTTGCGTACATGATCTAACCATATAGGGCCTGGAGTCCATGTCCTTTCACCTTTTGATGGCTAGTTCAGATTTGTGAAGTTGTTGTGCTAACTCCTATCTTCCCAGGAGAAGCCATCATCCATCTACCTTTTATTGCATCCGCTTAAGTTATATTTATTTTGAAGGTGAGCCCGATACATGTCTTGACCCCTATCCTATTCTATGACTTAAACGCATTGTTGTACAACATGTAAACTCTTTTACGGTTATATGTTATGTTATGCTATTTGGAGATTATGGTTATGGCTATCTACTGGATATGGATATTATGATGGTTTGTTTGTGATATGATATGGAAATGTGGAAAGACCTAAGTCCCATTCCATCCCATAGAGTGAGTCATATTTACTCGCCCTTTAGTCACTATGTATTATGTGTTATGTGTATCCATGTAATTCCTCATCCCTATGATATCTCCATATTGTTATTCCTACTTTCCATCCCTTAGAATTATGTGTTTATTATCTGTTATGTGCTTCCTAACCAATGATGTGAATTTTAATACTTTGAGGCTTGTTTGGGGACTCTCGGGTTCCCCTTTGCCATGTCACTCCTAGACCCTAGGTCCAGGTCATGATAATATGAGTAAGATTCAATGCTTAAGAAAGCATATGTGATGAAACCATAACATAATATTATAAAACTTCTAGGAATCGGCCATAACTGAAAATAAGACCATGTGAGCTACTACATGGAATCCAATGAACTCCTTCTATTAAAAGGTCAATGCACTCCTTCCAATGGGAGAAGGGGAATCAACTTGTCAAGGTAGATATCCAAAACTTAGTAACTTGCAATTGAATTTTTCATAATATATGGACTTATGTAGATCCACTAGTGTAGCCAACAAGAGCTCCTATGGTGGCATATAGTTAGGGATATTAATATTTAGCTTTAAGGGGTCATGCCTCAACTAATGGAATGAGTCCCATTCTATAGTCCTCTCAGTGCTATTTTATCCCACGAAATCTTTAAAACATAACATGAATCATAAGTAGCAATTATAAGAGTAGCTTGAACTTAGGAACCACCAAGTAAGGATTGTCCCTTTAAGGCAATTGTCATCATGCTAATATCTTTGCAAAACTTAACTTTAATGATCTTCTTTAATGCCTTAATCATAATCATAAATCAAATAAAGCTTTACTTGAAAAATAGTGGGCGAGGCTGGTTCCACATTTCATTTACATGCAATAAAATACCTCCTTTTTTTCGTCGAGATTGGGTTGGTGTGAAGTGTACCGCTTGTCCAGCCTATGCTTTTCACATAAGACATAAGGAAACTTCTCTTTTTAAGGACCATCAAAAAAGCCCAACCTTTATCAAGATGGAGACCCATCATGGAGTCATCATCAATAGTTCAATCATGTATATATACCTAGAAAAATAGTTGTAGGATATCATAAATAGCATTTAATAACATAAATATCATGAAATCATCATAAGCATGCATTCTAACTTAAAAACTTAAAGAAAAGGTAAAACACACTTGAAAAAGGAACTATATGGTTGAATGGATACCCATAAATCAACTCACATACCTTAAGAGTATTGGATAGAAACAAACTTGAAGCCTTTGGGAAAGAATTTTGAAACCCTAGTTCTTGCCTTGCCTTGTTCTTGGGAGCCCTTTTTACCTTAGATGATTGTAGGACTTAAAACAATGAAGGAAATAGTAGGGTCTTAGGGCTTTGAGGTAGATTTAGGTCCCCTTTATCGTTCCCAATATGACGTAGTTTAGGAATAGGATTGATGAAATTGACAAAACTACACCTTATTAAAACTGTTAGATTCAACCTAAGAAACCCTGATTATGGGTTGTAAGTTAATCCACGGGCCGCAGGTCTCTCTCATCTGGTAATATTAAATTCTTGAAAATTAACTTTTTAGTACCCAAAGCTATGAAGCCTTGTTACGGGCCGTATAAGCTCTTACAGGTCATGGTTGGAATCGTAGAGTCCTTTCACACTTAGCCATTTTTCTTCTTTTTCTTGGCCTCATTCCACGAAGCACCCTGCAGATCATATTTTGGTTTATGGGTCATCTGACAACACGTTAGTTACCTTTCATCAAAATCCAAATTTTCTTCAAGATCCCCTCTAGGTGTTAACCGTTTAAAAAGTCCTAGCTTTGATATCGGTTGATGGAACGGATGCGTCCACTGATTGTATAGGGAACAGGTCCCTCGTCAGAAAAATAACAAATTAAAATAGCTAAAAAGAAGTAAAGCAACAAATTAAAAATGCACAATCTATTTTACATGGAAATCCCCTTGCTCGAGGGAGAAGAAAACCATGATTTATACTCACAGGATTTCAACCCAACTCCATTCAATTCAAAGGAGCAAAGCTTTTAAATTACAAAGTCTTGCAATCAAGGAATTTAACTCTAAATTTCTTCCCCCTCACCATGATAACTTTACCATAGGTATGAACAAACTAATTAGCTACTCTGCTACTAAAACGCCCCAAAAAGTACCCGAAAATGTATCAAAAATTCCCATAATTGTAACTTCCATATATCTCAAAATTCATGTGTGATATCAAAAACTTGACTTCAATTCGTGATCAAAGGGCAAAATTGAGTGTGAAATGGGTATAACCCCGATTTTAGAGCAACCATAGAAAATTTTGATTTTCTCTAGTTGGCGCAAAACAATGGGCCTGCACATCCTCTCTGCGATGCAGAGCTGTCGAATAGTAGTACATTTTATTGCCAGTTTTTTTTAATCTTAGGTTAAGGCCTTGGGGTCTTGGGCCTAAGCCTTCCTATTCGTAAAAACACCTATATTTAGTTATTTTTCAACCCCATATCATTCAAGACATTCCCTAAAACTCTCTCAAAACTTAGACAAATATTTCACTCAAGTGTCTCAATCTCATTCTAGATCTAAGGATTTCATTCGAGCTTCAAGCTCTCAATCAAATCTTCATCAAGGAAACCTCCAAAGTTGAGGTATGTGGGTTTTAAACAATGGGTCATTTCACCCATGGTGCCCAACCATCCTTTTTATACAAATTACATGCTTTCAGTTGATTTACTTATGGGTATTCTTACAATGAACTTGATTATAAACTATGTTGGGGTTTTCATGAAATGTGGAATGTTTAAGCATGTTTTGAGCTATGAATCTATGTTCTATGATGAGATATGATGAAGGATTTTGATGTATTTGGCATGAGGGTATTATTAAATGTTGGCGAATTGATTTACATTAAGTTTTTTCACATTATTTCTGTAACACCCCACACCTTACAATACTAGTACAATGCAAATGAAACATGACATGGTTTGGACAAATTGACGCTAAATT
>JAPFFP010074984.1:0-23466 GCA_026153255.1 Solanum medicagineum | reverse complement strand
ACCTTTTTTTAATTTTATTTTCTAGAAATAAATTTTATTCTTAAGAGAAGATGGTGTTTTCTTCTGTTGATATTTTATGAAGGAATATTATGAAAGAATGGAAAAGGAAACCAAAGAACCAAAGTGAATTATTCTTCAAAATGTTCTCTCTGTTCCGTAATTTGTTGCCATTGTTATCAAACTACTTCAAGAAAGTTAAAAAATAAATTATTCAGTAATTTTATGCGGCATCATTAATGTTATGAGCGTTTTTAATTGTTCTTTTGAATCAATGCCTAACAATGATGTTTCACAAGGAAATAAGTAGAATAACGTCTCTAACTGCAATAGGAGTGTAATTGAGAGTTTGATCTTTAATAGTTTATGAAATTGAAAATACTGCTACACAACCTACGTTGATCATTTAGCTTTCTAAGTTAAAAGGAGTCCAAGGTGAAAGATTTTTGACCTAGAATCACCCTTCATGATATTTTTCAAGGTATAAATGATCTAAAGTTTAAATTGTTATTATTAATGTGTGGTTTCACATTCTGCCAAGCTTCAAGAGATTGCATTTAAATATAAGGATACTTCTATTAATAATTAAGTAAAACAAACCAATAAAAATCAGGAAAGTGAATACATCTAGATGAAAGTGCAAGGGGGGGGGGTGTGACATCCCATAAGTCTATCTTCACATGTACCTATGTTTCAAGCCTCATTTTATATGCGGGAAGTGTACTAAGGTCATAAGAGACATCCAACACTTGGTCGAGTTCAAAACATTCCTATAAATTGAGTTTCTAGCCTTACAATATGCAAGGGTCAACTTTAAACGATCATACCTCATAGCACACAATTATATGTCTTATGACCTACCAAATGAAAGCTCTTTGAATTAGCCTTCCAACGCAACTGATTCCACCTCATTTGGAGTTCGCAGTCCAAAGTTATGGTCGTTTACTGAAGACTGCCAGTGCAGAGTTGCTTCTAGAAACCCTTTTACGGGCCTGTATATTAAAGTACGGCCTGTCTGCTAACTCGTGGAAAAACATTCTGAAAGTCTAATTTTGGTCCCAGAATTTACAGACCAATCTGCGAGTCATATAACCCTCTACAGTCCGTAGAATGGGCTTGTGAAAGTGATCCAGAGACATCTAAATTTGCCCAAAAGTTTACGGAAGGGTCCCTACGGGCTATAGAAGCTTCTACGGGCTCTGGATGATCTCATAGACGAGCCAATCAGTGATTTTAAAGAGGAGTATTTTCATCTTTTCTCACCATTTAAGCCTAAACTCGTTATTTTTCACCTATTTAAACCCCTAAAACGTGACTCTTCATATCATTAACGTTCAAACACTCTCAAAACTCAGAAAGTAGTTTCAAAGGGGCAAAAGCTAGGGCTTTCAAGAACCTTCTTCAATTTCTTCAAGAAACTAATTCCCCAGGTATTTAAGGCCTATAAAAATCTTCTTCACTATTTCACCATCATGTACTATTAGTTTTCTCCCAGTATCAAGTTATTAGTTGGAAACAAGATTTCTTTATTTTGAGAAATTATTCTTTTTTATGCTATTTTTGAAGAAAAACATGAAATTTACTGAATTTTTCTACTATATTGAGGTCTTAGGTTGAGATACTAATTTTTATTTATAAACTAGCTAACCACTAAAATTACTACGAAAAATCTACAAATTTCCAATTCTTGCTTCAAACATAAGAAAAGCATTAGTATAAGCATTCTATGAATAGTGAAGCATGAAACCTATGATTTTAGATAGTTTTGCAAAAAGTTTAAGAGAATGCTAAGGTGGGCTAAGTCCCAAAAAGAAGAAAATTAATACTTAGAGCAGATTATATTCTTTTAAGTATGAGCATTATAAGAATCATTTTTGGAGTAGTTTTGAGCACGATATGAGTGAGAGCAATAATACCTTGAACTCATAAACTATGTAGTCGACATAGGATAGGAATTTACTAGAAGTACAATTCCTCATTGCCACTGAGATGGCCCAGTTTTGGGATGAATCCACTCCCTTAGTTTTCGTTCCGTACCCTGGCTAAGTATGGAATAGCTCTGGCAGCATAGGCAAGACGTTGTATCATCACGAAGCTCATAGTGATGGTTGTCGGTTAGAGAAACTCCCCAAGCTAAAGTAAACTAGTTTCTACATACAGAGTTTCACATATGTTTTCATTTTCAGCATGCACTTTATATATTACTTATGCTATCCTATTTTGAGACATGCTTTAGTTTCCTTGAGTATATTGCCTTATCCTAATGTTTCGATTTTGTCTATTTTACATACCGTATATTTCACGTATTGATGTCCTTTGGACCTGCATCATTTTATGATGTAGACGCAAATGAAAGAGTTCCTCAGCAGATGCTTCATTGAGGACCAGCTATTCATTCAGCTACTAGTAAGGCCTTTTACCAGTCAAAGGATTTGGAGTCTTTATCTATGTTTTTAGCATTTCTTTTCAGTTGTAGTTACCGTGGACTGTCACGGTAGTTGTTTCAGATTATTCTATTTAGAGGTTCCATAGACTATATGACAGGAGTTTCTGTCCTTATTTTCAGTTGTTGTTGGGATATTTCCTTTTTTTAGTTGTTCAGACCATTGCTTTCTTTGTAGCACATTATATCTAAGTCTACCAGTTAGCATTTAAGTCTTTCTGTCATGATCCAAGCCTAGGGCCTAGACATGACATGGCGCAAGGGAACCCGCAGGGACCCCAAGCAAGCCTCTTAACACATCATTACACATCCTTGGTCGCAAAGTAATAAAATAGCAACAAAGAGTAGAAATAGGGATAACCGGGGCTAAGGGACATCATTCATATCATAACAGCAAAAGCCAAGAGAGATCAAGCTTATAACATTACAGGTGACATGTCCAACAATACCTCTACTACATAGATAAGAGTGGGGGCCAAGACAAGAAACCGGGCTCACCCTCATAGTCAACATTTACATGAAAGAAAAGTAGTCTTGTAACATAACATGAGACAATAAGCAATGTCCCCGGAATGGAGGACTCACCAATAAGATTGAGTGGAATTGTACTAGCCATGTGGATGGGGATGCTCAAGCGGGGCTCTGGTTCATACATAGTGACGTTATGTAGGCATAGAGTATGTGTTGGTACGTTTGAATATACTAAGTATGTAGGATAAAATGCAACAAGTGATAAGCACCATAATCAAAATGCGTAACATAGGCAATAAACAAGCATATAACAATATAGCGCATATGAATGATGCTCTTGAAGTAAAACCATGCTTATATAGAATATAATCCATGTGTAAGGAGAGACCAATTTAGTGAATATCCAAGGCCTACTACCTCCTTGGAGAGGCACATAAGGTACAAACCCTTTCATGTGGTTGATGAGGTACATAACCCCAACATGGTTTATGAGGTACAAACTCCCCAACATAGTTGATGGAGTACAAAACCCCAACATGGTTATTAAGGTACAAACCCCTCGACATGGTTGCATGGGCCTGCCACCTCCCGAGAGAGGAGATCGAGGTACAAACCCCTCAACATGGTTACCCGAGCCTACAACCTCCCTAGTGAGGCTTGGTCATTTTCCCCAAAACACAGAGATAATATCATATCCATACATTCTTTTCATCATCATATAGTCATTCAACTCATAAGACATACATTAGACCTTCAATTCCTCAAGAAATCATAACCCAGACATTCTATCAAACACTTGGTGGGTATATAGTACGAGTGTAAAACCATGCATTTCAAGAGTAGAACATGTTGGAAAATTCAATGTAAAACCATCAATGGATACTTGGTAACACCCTCAAGCAATATACATCAAAGACCTCCATCAAATCTCACAATAGATCTTAGATTCATAACTCAAAACATGTTAAAACAACCATAATTTCATGAAACCTCAACATAGTGTGCAGTGAAATTCATAATAGATAAGACCTATGAGTAAATCAACTTTAAATCATGCAATTTTAGGTAAAAGGAAGCTTGGGTATCATGGGTGGAAGGAACCCATGAAAGAAACCCACATACCTTGACTTTGGGAGAATCCTTGAAGAAGATTGGAGATGGAAACTTGAAGCTTGATTGAGAACCTTAAGATCCGGATGAGTTTTAAGACTTGAATTTAGGAGATGAAATATTGGCTAAGTGTTTGAGTGAGTATTTAGGAATGTCTTGAATGATATGGGGGGTGAAATAAGGCTAAGTATAGGCATTTTCACACATGGGAATACTTAGGCCCAAGACCCAAAGCCTTTGACCGAGATAGAAAAACTGGGAAATATTTACACTGTGGCGCGCCCTTGGCACGTCGCTGATTTGATGTTCACGCTCCAATAATAAAGCGGTCTCCATCAGTAATTAACCTAACCGAAGGTCAGGGTCGAACCCACAGAGAATACAAGGCTTGACTATAAAAATTCACTATCAATCATTTCGAGTATTTATGACTAAAATCTCTAAATGGGGGAGGAGGGGTTTGTGATTTAAGAACAAAAAAAAAAAGTAAACACTATACTATTATCTGAAGAAACACTCAAATTTTGAACAACTTAGGAATTGTGTTCCCCACGGTTTGTTGACTCGATTACACTAGACAACTTAACTATAATTGAGAATTTGCATGCATAACAGTAACTTAGGTTCTTCCAACCCTCTTGTGAAGGTGAAAGTCGAATTTTGCCATGGCAGTTGGTCGGCAACCATGATGTGCCAACTAACCGTTACCTATTGTCCCAGTCAATCTCCCCTTGGTCAGGCTTGGTTGATTAGATGAGAACACATCAATCGAATTTTGTCATCCACTTCCCTTTTCCTATTTGTCACTACCTTGGTCGGGATTGTTATAGTAGGTGGGGTTTGGTGTTGGCCACCACCAAACTACAATCAAAATCAAGGGAAATAAATAATACATGCAAAACCCCATTCATAGAAATACAATTAATCCAGGTTATCTCAAATCAACTACCCATGGTTTCCACAACCCCAAGTTGTGGGTGCTAATCTACTCATGGGTAAGGCAAAACCAACAAGAATGCAAATACAATACATAGTTGCGAATTTTTACCCAAAGAAATTAAGACAGACAATACTACAAGTTGCAAACCACAAGCTTAATAGATGGAGAATGATTACAATGTGATCCTTGTTATCCAAACAATGGGTTTTCCTATAGAAAACAAGAATCTACACTAAAAACCTAAAATATTCTAGAGAGAATATTCAATGTCCATATTTTTGAATCTCACGTCTGGTCTCCTTCAAATAAACCCTAACTTAAAGTATTCGTTGTATTTAAAAACTTAACCCTAAAAATTACAAAGAAAAGACGGCTGGCAACAGGTATGTCTCACAGGTACGACTCATAATGTGTCTTGCGAGTCATAATCGGGGTCTCGTATCAGGCACTTAGAATTTGGACTTGACTATTACGACCCACTGGTATGAGTCATTGCTTGGGATAAGACTTATATGCTCCTCTCGTAGTGTAGGCCTTCAATTTTTGGTCCAAAATTTTGGCTCTCTGTTTCTTGCTATGAGTCCACCTACATGAGTTGTAGTGAGACCTACAACTCGTTGGGTGGCCCCACAAGGTTGACCGCCGCTTAGCAAATTTCTGACTTTTGTTCTCTGTTTCTTGCTATAATATCACCCTACGACTCGTAGCTTGGGCTACGACTGGTAGGTAAGCTCGTATGTCCTGCACTTCAGAAAAAATCTGCAATTATCTCCCAGCAGTATGCCAACCTACCTTTTCTGCAATAACAACACAAAAACATATGAAATACATAAAAAATCGCATTAAGAACTCACGAAGTCCCTTGTTTTAGGCATCAAATGTGTTGTATTTTGACAGCACATCAAGAACCTCAACTTAGAATTGTTGCTTGTCCTCAAGCGACGACTCAATCTAAACAGACAATGAGAAACACATAGTAGTTATACCAATGACATATATATCATGTACTCTAATTTAGGTACCCACTTTCATTTTCACGACCAGATTGCAAAGCTACTAAGCAAAACAATAACACAAGGATATATCTGGCAACCCAACTATGATAAGCTAAGGAGCATTAACCATCTGCAATCACTATGTTAGTCATATGCTAATCAAGCAGTACAAATGCCCTCACAAAAAATAAGTCCCTCTTACTCACTCCAAAAGCATTTAGAGTTCAGGGACGGAGCAAGCATTCTCACTCTCGCAAACGAAACTCATGCAAAATCACTAACACCATAGGCTTGCCTCTATACTCAACTTCCGAATTGGTGACAAAGTGGATTTGGATCACTTTAGGACTTAATGACTCGTAATATAGGCTCATAGGGCTTTGGTATGGTACTTTAGGCAAGTAGTGACTAAAAGCTATCCGTGAACCATGTTTACCCACACCTTTACCTTCATAACCCAACCATTTTCACCAAATTCACCCTTATTCTCCTTCTTCAAGCTTTCCTTGGGTGCTTTCATTTTCTTTTTTACCTGTGCCTTACTTTGGAACTCATTCTTGCTATTTTCTTCAATTCAAGGAACTTTTCTTTCCTTTTCCACACCCGACTCATGGTATTTTTTATTTCTTTCTTTATTTCCCATCTAACCTCCCTATTTTTCTTTCTTTACCACAACAAAAGGCCACCCTCAACTTAGGCTTTTAGCCCGAGGTAAAGTACACAATATCTATTCCTTAAACCAGGGCCACTATTTGTAGCCATCCTCAACTTAGGCTTTCAACCTCAATCAAGGTTCACATGTTCAAGGATAGACCAGGGCGAATATCAAGGTATTTCATAAAACAAGGCTAAACTAGCTAGGTGTCAAGAAAGAATAAGTGCATGAGTGGCTCAAACATTTGGAACAAGGGGTTCACTAACACATTTGGTAGGTAATTTTAGGAAAAAGTGGGCTTACTAAAAGAACAAAGGCCTAAGATCCCTTTCAAATCAACCACATCACCAAATTAATTTTAGAGTAACAAGGCAAGTTCTGAGTCAACACATGATACATGAATGCAGCAAAATAAGCTCACAACACATATAACATTGCACACACAATCAAGTATTGACTCATAGTTCATGCTTCCAGTCTCAACTTACCTTGTCATTATCAGAACAAACAACACCAGATAATCAATATTCATGATTGCACTAATAACCAATAATCTCAAAAAAATTTGAGGGTACCGAATTTTCAACAAGATTGAAAAAGCATTTAAACATTATGCATATGCCAAAAAACAATACTATTATGTATTTACAAATTATCTACACTACCTAGACATATAGGTTCAACATAAAATTAAAACATCCACAAGGAAAAAGAAACACGACAAGAAAACATTGAGATCACAAATAAGGGGAAGTTATGGACTTGAGGTTACTCAGACTTCACGTTAATCCATAACTTCCCATACCCTACCAAAATAGAATACTTTGTCCTCAAAGTAAAAACACAAACTAAGGACAAATAACTGAGACACACACACACACACACACTAAAAACCAACATTTCAAAAATAAAAATCCAAAATAAAAGTAAGAACAACATTCAACACAAAACATTTAAACATAACCAAAAATAATATAACAAAAATATTGTCAAACAAAAAGAACAAAGTATCCATAAATAGAAAGTAAGGGATGAGGTCAAAAAAATCAAACATAATGGTGCTCAAGCACCGGCATCTGTCTGATCCTTGGGGTCCTGAGCTACGATCTCCTGTTTTGAAGTCTGGGCTGCAGCGACATGTGAACTTCCCTCTCCCTGTGCTATCCCCTACTCCCGCTCCCTCTTTATAGCTGCCAGAGCTAAAGACTCCTGTACCACCTCATCTGGTATCAACTCCTTCCCTCATGCTACTGGGTCATCAGGTCTTGGCCTCTTCTAGCTCAACTTTGGGTCATCAGTCTCGAGGGGCCTCTTCTCTTGGGCATGCGAGCGGTCAACTAACTAGTCAAAACCCCATCACCCGCCGGTACCATCTCCGATACTACAACAGGGGATACTAACATCTGCAATAAGTTCGTCTTAAACTTGGACAACTCCTCTGTCACTGCGCTTGTGTCAGCACGATGAGCACCCTCAAGCCTCCTTTAGACTTTCGCCTCGAATGCATCAACACAGGCATCCACCACTCAAACCCTCTGATCTATCAAATCGTGGGCGAATGCCTTTGCCATCTCCTCTTAATTGTGTATGGTTTCACGGACCCATGGTCTGACCTGGACCGCTAGAGTCTGTAGCTTGAACCCTACTATAGATACCGTGCATACCAGTGCCTGAAAAGCAATAGTAGAGATAAGAGAATCAACTTGCACAGAAGATGATCCACACCTTCAAATAAACCCAATCACCAACCTTGAATTTAAGATCCCTTCTCCTCACATCGGTATAAGACTTTGGCGGCTTTGGGCTATTTTTAACCTTTTTCTAATCATCCTAACCTTATCAAGAGCCTCCATAACTAGATTTGGTCCCAACATAGCCACCTCTCCAACTTCAAACCACCCAACCAGTGATCTACAATGTCTACCATAGAGAGCTTCAAAAAGAGCCATACTGATGTTAGAATGGTAGCTATTGTTATATGCAAACTCAATCAATGGAAGATGATCATCCCAACTACCCCTAAGATCCAATACACAAGCCCTAAGCATGTCTTCAAGTGTTTCGATTGTCCTTCAGCTTGGCCATCCGTTTGAGGGTGAAAGGTCGTACTAAGCCTTACCTTCGTTCCAAGACCTCTTTGGAAGGACCTCCAATAGTGTGAAGTGAATTGTGCACCACAGTCCGATATAATGGACAAAGGAACCCCATGCAAACTCACCATGGCACGAATGTACAATCTGGCATAATCTTCAGCCCCATATGTAGTCTTAACCGGTAGAAAGTGAGCTGATTTTGTCATCCTATCAACCACAACCCATATGAAATCAAAACCCTTTGTAGTATTAGGCAACCCAAACACAAAATCGACATTAATCTCTTCCTACTTAAAAGTAGGAATCTCTTTGTATTGGGTTACACCACCCGCCCTTTGATGTTCGACTTTGACTTATTGGCAACTATGGCAATCGGAAACAAACTTTGCAATGTCCTTCTTCATGCCTCCCCGCCAATACTTTTCTCTTAAATCACTATACATTTTAGTAGAACCGGGGTGAATTGAATAAGAAGAACCATGAGCCTCATCAAGAATCTTTTCCTTCAAGCTATCAATACAAGGCACACACAATCTACCTTGGTACCTAAGGGCACCATCTCCCCTTTGGGAGAAAACCTCCACCTTACCATCTTGTACCAATGCTTTCAATTCCAACAAAGCAGGGTCAAGATCTTGTTTAGCTTTCACCTCATCAACCAATGAAGATTTAGAACCATCAACAACAACACTACAATTATCAACTCCTTCCAACCTAACTCCCAACCAAGCCAACCGATGGACCTCCCTAGCCACCTCCTTGCCACCATCATCAACATGACTAGGTTACCTATAGACACCCTACTCAAAGCATCCGCCACAACATTAGGCTTACCCGGATGATAATGCACACTCCTATCATAATTCTTAAGAAGTTCTAACCACCTTCTTTGCCTCAAGTTAAGATCCTTCTGAGTGAAAATATATTGGAGGCTTTTATGATTAGTGAACACATTAACATGCACCCCATAAAAATACTGACGCCATATCTTTATTGCAAGTACCACGGTGGCTAGCTCAAGATCATGGGTAGGATAGTTCTTTTCATGCACCTTAAGTTTCCTAGAAGAATAGGCTATGACCTTACCAATTTGCATTAGAGCACAACCCAAACCAACTCTAGAAGCATCACAATACATAACAAATCCCTCTAGCCCTTCTGGTAGTGACAATATAGGAGAGGACACAAGCATATCTTTCAACGTTTGGAAGTTCCTCTCACACTAATCGGTCTACACAAACTTAGCCTTCTTTTGAGTTAATTTTGTTATAGGAGAAGCAATAGAAGAGAACCCATTCACAAACCTCCGATAGTAACCCGTTAAGCCCAAGAAGCTCCTAATATCCGACGGGGTCAATGGTCCAGGCCAATTTCTAATCACATCCATCTTCTTAGGAACCACCTTAATTCCATCCCCCGACACCACATACCTTGGAAGGCAACATCCTTCAACCAAAGTTCACATTTTTCATATTTAGCATACAATTTCTCTTCCCTCAACTTTTGCAACATTACTCTCAAATGACCCATATGATCCTCCTCATTATGTGAATAGATCAAAATGTCATCAAAGAATACCACAACAAAGGAATCAAGGTAGGGTTTAAAGACCCTGTTCAAAAGGTCCATGAAGATAGTTGGTGTTGTAGTCAATCCAAATAACATCACAACAAACTCATACTGCCCATACCTAGTCAGGAAGGTTGTCTTAGAAATTTCACACTCCCTCACCTTTACTTGATGATACCTGGAATGAAGATCAATCTTAGAGAAGTGGCTAGCCCTTGCAATTGGTCAAACAAATCATCAATCCTTAGGAGAGGATACCTATTCTTGATGGTGACCCTATCAAGATGCTGGTAGTCAATGCATATTCTAAGAGTTCCATCCTTCTTCTTCACAATCAACACTGGTGCACCCTAAGGTGATTGGCTAGGCCTAATGAAACCCTTCTCCAACAAGTCCCTCAATTGTTCCTTCAACTCCTTTAACTCCACCAGGGCCATACGGTAAGGGGGAATAGAGATGGGTTGAGTATTAGGAAGGAGGTCTATACCAAAATCTATTTCTCTTTCGGGAGGAACACCATGAAGGTCATTTGGAAAGACATCAAGAAACTCATTTACAACAGGAATAGACTCTACGAGAAGGACTTTAGACTTCACATCCCTAACCCTGACAAGGTGGTAAAGACACCCCTTAGAGATCAACTTACGAGCTTTAATGCAAGGGATGAACCTACCCTTGACCACCACATCATGATTCTCCCACTCAAGGATGGGTTCATTTGGAAATTGGATTTTGACCCTACAGGTTCTATAATCAATAGAAGCATAGGATGTATGCAACCAATCCATCCCAATAATGGCATCAAAATCAACCATGTCCAACTTAACAAGATCACAAGGATATACATTATGCAAAATGCAAATGGGACAATGTCCATAAACCTTTCTAGCAACAAGAGATACACCTACAGGATTAGAAACCTCATATGACTCACATAATGATTTGGGTTCAACATGGAACGTTTTGGCAACAAAAGGGGTAACAAAAGAAAGATTGGCACCCGGATCAACCAATGCATACATATCAAAATCAAAGATTTTCAACATACCGGTAACAATGTCGAGCACCTCATCAACCCCTTGACTATCATACAAAGCATAAAACCAGTTGGGGCACCATCCTGTCAGCCATCTCTCCCTAAATGAACCGCATTAGCACTTTGTGGATGAACCTCCTTACCTTGTTGCAATTTCGAGGGCAATCCAACATCTTATGCCCAATTTCTCCACACCCATAACATGTACCCATAACATGTATTAGTATCCCTCAAGCATGGGCCACTATGACCCTTACCACATTTCGAACACCCACCATTAGGAACCACACGTCCAACACCTTGAGCCCTTGGAAAATCATTGGCAACCCTCTTTTGAAATGCATGAGAAGACCCTTGGCCTTGATGGAACCGGCCACCCTTTCGACTATGGATCTTCCTCTCAAAACGGGCTCTCTTAGCCTCCTGACCCATTTTCTTTCTCAACTTTTCCTCCTCTATTTGCGTGGCATAAGTCATCAAATAGGGTAAATCCATATCACTAATCAACATGGCGAACCAGCACTCCTCACTCACCAAGTCGAAAACACCCATCACAAATTTGTTCATCTAGACCTTGAGTCGGCCACCAAATGTGGAGCATATTTTGAAAGTTGGTTGAACTTGAGGGCATACTCTCTCACACTCATAGAACCTTGTCTCAAATTCATAAGTTCCAACAATTTTGGCCTCCTTAAGCTCAAAAGGAAAGCACCGATTAAGAAAGACTGCCTTGAACTCCTCCCAAAGTACCACATTGTTGACCCCCTTCTCCTCTTTCCATTGATTGTATGATATTTGTGCTACCCCGTTGAGTTAGTAGGCCGCCAACTCTGCCTTATCCTCTGACCTCGCACCCATGATAGCCAAAATTTTGTAAACCTCATCAATGAACTCTTGAGGATCCTCACTCACCTTTGACCCATGGAATTCTGGGGGATTCATCCTCATGACTCACTTGAGATGCCGATGTAGGAGTATGAGGTGCTTGGGCCCCTTGGTTGGCTTGGTTAGCCACAACTTGTGCAAGCAAAGTGAGAGCATCCCGAAGATCTCCATTAGCCAGTTGCCCCTCGGGCGTGCGAGATCTTATCCCTTTTGTGTTAGGCATGATCCAGCATAGCAAAGGACAATCATTAGAGGAGGTACACTTAGCCTCAACTTCTATAGCACGATAGAGTAAGAAGAATGGAAACATTTCCTAAACGCCTCATAGCCTCTTGCTCATAGTTGTGGTGCACAACACAACCATGAACAAGACTCTAATCGATGCAATGTGTTGGACTCCGAGGATCTAACAAACTAGTGCTCTAATACTAAGTTTGTCACGAGCCAAGCCTAGGGCCTAGACATAACACGGAACAAGGGAACCCGAATGGACCCCAAGTAAGCCTCTTAGCGTATCATTACACATTCTTGATCGTGGAAGCAAAAAAATAGCAACAAAGAGTAGAAACAGGGATAACTAGGGCTAAGGGACACCATTCATAGCATAACAACAAAAGCCAAGCGAAAGTCAAGCTTATAACATTACATATGACATGTCCAACAACAGCTCTACTACATAGATAAGAGCGGGGACCAAGACAAGCAACCGGGCTCACCCTCATAGTCAACATTTACATGAAAGAAAAGTAGTCCTATAATATAACACGAGAAAATAAGCAACATTCTTGGAATGGAGGACTTACCAATAAGCTTGAGTAGAATCGTACTTGCCACGTGGATGGGGATACTCAAGCCGGGCTCCAGTTCCTACATGGTGACATCATGTAGGCATAAAGTATGGATTAGTACGTTTGGATGTACTAAGTATGTAGGATGCAATTCATCAAGCGATAAGCATCATAATCAAAATGCATTACATAAGAATGAGTAAGCATATAGCAATATAACGTATATGAATGATGCTTAAAGTAAAACCGTTCTTATATGGAACATAATCCATGTGTAAGGAGAGGCCAATTTAGTGAATATCTAAGGCCTGCCATCTCCTTGGAGAGGCGCATGAGGTACAAACTACTTCATGTGCTTGATGAGCTGCAAATCCCCTGATATGGTTGATGAGGTAGAAAACCCCCAACATGGTTGATGGAGTACAAACCCCCCAACATGGTTATCAAGGTAAAAACCTCTCGACATGGTTGCATGGGCCTTCCAACTCCCGAGCGAGGCGATCGAGGTACAAACCACTAAACATGGTTACCCAGGCCTATAAACTCCCGAGTGAGGCTTGGTCATTTTCCCCACAACATAGATAATATCATATACATACATTCCTTTATCATCTCATACTCATTCAACTCATAATACATGCATTAGACCTTCAATTCCTCATGAAATCATAACCCGGACATTTTATCAAACACTTGGCTGGTGTGTAGTGCTAGGGTAAAACCATGCTTTTCAAGAGTGGAATCATGCTAGAAAATTCAATGTAAAACCATCAATGCATACTTGGTAACACCCTCAAGCAATATACATCAAAGACTTCCATCAAATCTCACAATAGACCTTAGATTCATAGCTCAAATCATGCTAAAATAACCATAATTTCATGAAACCCTAACATAGTGTGCAGTGAAATTCATAATAGATAAGATCCATGAGTAACACAACTTTAAATCATGCAATTTTAGGTAAAACAAAGCTTGGATATCATGGGTGGAAGGAACCTATGAAAGAAACTCACATACCTTGACTTTTGGAGAATTCTTGAAGAAGATTGGAGATGGACACTTGAAGCTTGATTGAGAACCTTAAGATCCAGATGAGTCTTGAGACTTGAATTTAGGAGATGAAATATTGGCTAAGTGTTTGAGTGAGTATTTGAGAATGTCTTGAATGATATGAGGGTGAAATAAAGCAAGTATAGGCATTTCTACACATGGGAACACTTAGGCCTAAGACCCAATGCCTTGGACCAAGATAGAAAAACTGGACAAAATTTACACTATGGCGCGCCCTTGGCGCGTCATGCCAGGGGTGCGAAAAGCTCTTTGGAAATTGATTTTTGGGAACTTGAAATTGCAATTCGTTTAATCTAAAATCAGGGTTAGACCCATTCCCCAGTCAATATGACCTCCTGAACAAGAATATGACCCATTTCACGCACGGATTTTGAGATATATAGAAATTACGATTTCAGACACTTTCGATGCATATTTTCAGACACTTTTTGGGGTCATTTCACTTTTGCTGAGTAAAGCAGCCAAGCAAGTTGTTTGCTTGGGGCCAAAAATGATTTTGGGTGCTAGCCATACCCAGGGAGAGTGATAGGTGAAACGACCCCAAAAAATGCCCGGAAATGTGCCCATAATTGTAATTTCTATATATCTCAAAATTCGTGCGTGACATCAAAATTTTAACTTCATATTCTTGATCAGGGGGTAAACTTGAGTAGAAAATAAGTATAACCCAAATTTTAGAGGACCATAGTGAAAAATAAATCTCGCCAACATTTGATTTCCAGAACTTGTTCGCGTTGGCTCAGCGACGCAGAGCCACTATGGAGCAGTGTATCTTGCTGCCAATTTTTCTCATTTCGACTGAAGGCTTTGGGGTCTTGGGCCTAACCCTTCCTATGTATAAAAACACCTATACTTTGTTATTTTTAAACTCCATATCATACAATACATTCCCCAAAATCCTCTCCAATACTTAGACAAATATTTCACCCAAATTCAAGTGTCCTAATCTCATTCTGGATCTCAAAGATTTCATTCAAGCTTCAAGTTCTCATTCAAATCTTCATCAAGGAAATCTCCAAAGTTGATGTATGTGGGTTTCAACCAATAGGTCCTTTAACCCATGGTGCCCGACCTTCCTTCTCATATAAAATGTATGTTTTTAAATTGATTTACTTATGGGTATTACATATTATGGATTATGACTATAACTACATTGGGGTTTTATGAAATGTTGTTCAACTATGCATTTTTTGAGCTATGAATCTAAGATTTACTATGTGATTTGACGAAGGGTTTTGATATATCTTGTATGAGAGTATTACCAAGTGTTGGTGGGTGATTTTACATTGATTTTCTCACATGATTTCACTCTTGAAATGCATGATTTTGTACTACCTTACACACCCGCCAAGTATTAGATAAAATGTCCGGTTAAGGCTTCTTGAGTTGTTGAAGGTCTAATGCATGGCATATGAGTTAAGTGACTTTATGAAGCTGAAAGGAATATATATATATATATATAAGTTGTTTTTATAAAAAGTATATTTAGTGTTGTAAATTGACTGGACCTAGTTGAGAAGGTATTATGCCTCAACCACTATGATTGGTGGTGGTATGCTCATCTACCAATTGGTGAGTATATTCCTCAATCCCTTTGATGGGGGGTGGTTTGCTCATCTCCCACTTGGGGGTATGTTCCTCAATCACTTTGATGGGGGGTGGTCATGTTCATCTACCAATCGAGGGGTATATTCCTCAATCACTTTTATGGGGGATGGTCATGCTCATCTATCAATTAGGGGGTATATTCGCTCAATCTCTTTGATGGGGAGTCGTCATGTTCATCTACCAATTGGGGAGTACATTTACTCAATCACTTTGATGGGGGGTGGTCATGCTCATCTACCAATTGAGGGGTAAATTTCTCATCACTTCCCAAGGGGGTGGTCATACCTTGGATTCCAAGTACTGGTTTGCTTGGTCTATGAAGATGGTCTCTTCCTACATATGTAATATGTTCTACAAAAGCATGTTTTACTCCATGCATCATTCATACATGTCATATTGTTATTATGCTACCCATTGCTTATAGTTTTGAATTTTGATTATGTTGCATATTTCTTGTTGAATTGCATCCTACATACTTAGTACATTCAAACATACTAACGCATACTCTATGCCTACATGATGTTACCATGTAGGAACCGGAGCTCCACTTGATCATCTTCCTCCTCCACGTGGCTAGTACTATCTTTGAAGCAAGTTTGGTGAGTCCTCAACTCCGAGGATGATAGCTATTGGTCTTATGTTATGTGAAGACTCTCTTTTTTTGGTTGAATGATGTTGACTAGGAGGGTGAACCCGAAAAATCTCTTGGCTCCCTCTCAATTCTAAGTTCAAAGGTGTTGTTGGACAAGTAATGTAACTATGCCTTAAGCTATGACTTCTCTTGACACTTGAATATTTTATGCTATGACAGACTTTCCCTTAGTCCCTATCCCTATTTTATGCTCTCTTGTCATTGTTTAATTGCTTCCGAGACCAAAGATGTGTAATGATATGCTAAGAGCCTTATATGGAGTCCCTTTGGGTTCCCCATTCGCCATGTCACGTCTAGGCCCTAGACTTGGGTCATGAAAAACTTGGTATCAGAGCATTAGTTTGTTGATGTTCTTCAGCATCCAACACACCGCGTGGATTAGAGTCTTATTCATGATTGTGAAGTGCGCTACAACTATGAGTAAGAGGCTTTGAGATGTCTTAGGAAATGCTTCCCTTTTTCATGATCTTTGTCGTGCAGTAAAGCTAAGTTCTCTAGGGATTATTACTAATTCCTAACCGTTACATTTCAGAATATGTCTCAAGTTATTCAGGATAGAGACATATCGAATGCGGAGGTTCCCAATGCTCTATGGGTATTGGCCAAGGTCATGACTGCCTAATTCAATTGATCGGTGGGCACCCTTGAGGCTTCAAATGGTTAGAGTGGAGAGGGACAGGCCAAGAGAGCCCGAGTTAAAGGTTGGCTTCATATGCCAAGCCTGGGGGCAATGGTAGAGTGACTCATCCTAAATGCCCAAGGTGTGGGATGAAACATAATGGCACATGTTTTGAAGAACATGGGTGCATGCTATGGGAGTGGTGAGATGGCCCACAAGATAGTTGATTGTCCATATGCTAAAAGAAGCTGTAAAGATGGTCGACTTCAAGAACAAGGTGGTCATGTTGATCAAGAGGCTCAAGGAGGTGATGAGGGGGTGGCAAGGCCTAGATGTCGAAAGTGTGGGAAAGGCCATGGTGGCCCATGTTGGAAGAAATCTAATTGTTGCTTTGATTGTGGAGGATTCGAGCACAAAATTAGTGGTTGTCCTCATGCTCAACCCAAAAGTAGGGGTGATGGTCCTCAAGGCCAAGGTACGAATGCAGGCCAAGAAGGAAGGGAAGGTCATCAAGGTGGTGCCTAAGGCGTAATAAATTTTATGCTCTTCAAGGGAGGCAAGGAGGGGATAAGGTGCCCGATGTTGCTACCAGTATGTTGAAGTTTCTCTTGACTTTGATGTGTATGTGTTGATGGGTCTGGCTTCCACTATCTCTTTCATTATTCCTTTTGTTGCTAGTGGGCTTCATGTGTGTCCTGAGTTGTTATGTGAACTTTTGGTCTTTACCCTAATGGTGATTCTATTGTTGCTAGGAAGGTCTATAGAAATTGTTCTGTGGTCATATTGCATAGGTTTTGTCTTGTGGCTTTGTTGAATTATATAGGGTGGATCTTGATGTCATACTTGAGGTAGATTAGTTGCATGCATAATATGTCGCCATTATTTGTAGGACCCATAGGGTTAGATTCCATTTCCCTAATGAGCCCGTTCTTGAGTGAGAAAGTCATGATGTGGTGGTCAAGGGTAGATTCATTTATTACATTAAATTCCAAAAGTTGATTTCTAAGGGGTGTCTCTATCATTTTGTGAGGGTTAGGGATGTTGAGTCCAAAGTCCTTCCTATCGAGTCGGTTTCGGTGGTTAATGAGTTCTTTGATGTCTTTGCTAGTGAGCCTCCCAGTGTTGTTTGTGAAGAAGAAGGATGGTTCCCTTAGAATGTGCATTAATTACTAGCAACTTAATAGGGTCACCATAAAGAATACGTACCCGTTACCAAGGATTGATGATCTCGTTGACCAACTTCAAGGGGCTAGTGACTTTTCTAAGATTGACCTTCAGTCCGAGTATCACCAAGTGAGAGTAAGGGAGTGTTACATTCCTAAAACATCCTTCTAGACTAGGTGAAAAGAGATTCCAAACCTTGAAGAATAAAGTTGCCTCCGCTCCTATCTTATCTCTACTAGAAGGGTTTGAAGGGTTTGTTATGTATTTTGATGCCGCACGAATTGGTTTGTGGTGTGTACTGATGCAAAATGGTAAGGTGATAGCTTATGCCTCTAGACTTCTTAAGGTGCATGCAAAGAATTATCATACCCATGATCTTGAAATGGCTGCCATGGTTTTTGCTTTGAAAATTTGGCATCATTATTTGTATGGGGTGCCTGTTGATGTGTTCACTGATCAGAAGAGCCTCCAATATGTGTTCACTTATATAGAATTCAACTTGAGACAATGAAGATTGTTAAAGCTTCTTAAGGATTATGATATGAGTGAACATTATCATCCCAATAAGGCTAATGTTGTGGAGGATGCTTTGAGTAGGGTGTCTATAGGTAGCCTAGCTCATGTTGATGATGGAGGTAAATAGGTGGCTGGAGAGGTTCATCGGTTCGCTAGGATGGGAGTTATATTGGAGGAGGTTGTTAATGGTGGAGCAGTGGTGGTTGATGGTTCCAAATCCTTATTTGTTGAGGAGGTGAAGTCAAGACAAGTTCTTGACCCCTCTTTGTTAGAATTGAAGGCCTTGGAGAGCGATGGCAAGGTGGAGGTTTTCTCCCAAGGGGGAGAAGGTGTGCTTAGGTACCAAGGTAGGTTGTGTGTACCTAGTGCGGATGGCGTGACAGAGAAGATTCTTGATGAGGCTCAAAATTCTTCCTACCCAGTTCTACCAAGATGTATAGAGATTTGAGGAATGTGCTTTGGTGGGGAGGTATGAAGAAAGACATTGCCAAATTTGTATCCGGTTGTCATAGTTGCCAATAAGTCTAACTCGAGCATCAAAGGTTGGATGGACTAACCCAAGATATAGAGATTCCCACTTGGAAGTGGGAGGAAATTAACATTGATTTTATAGTTGGGTTGCCCAAGACTAAAAAAGGTTTTGTTTTATTTGGGTTGTGGTTGATTGAATGACAAAATTGGCTCATTTCCTACCGGTTAAAACTACTTATGGTGTTGAAGATTATGCTAAGTTGGACATTCATGAGTTGGTTAGATTGCATAGGGTGCCTTTGTCTATCATTACGGATTGTGGTGCTCAATTAACTTCTCACTTTAGGAGGTCCTTCTAAAGAGGTCTTGGTACCAAGGTAAAGCTTAGTACGGCCTTACACCCTCAAACGGATGGCCAAGCCAAAAGAACTATCCAAACTCTTGCATATATGCTTAGTGTTTATGTATTGGAAGTTGGGATGATCATCTTCCATTAATTGAGTTTGCTTACCATAATAGATGTCATTCTAGCATTGGTATGGCTCCTTTGAAGTTTTCTATGGTAGACATTGTAGGTCCCTGGTAGGATGGTTTGAGGTAGGGCAAATGGCTTAGTTGGGTCTGGATCTAGTTATGGAGGCTATGGAGATGGTAAATTTAATTAGGGAGAGATTGAAAACAGCCCAAAGTCATAAAAGGTCCTATGCCGATGTGAGGAGAAGGGAGCTTGAATTTAAAGTTTGTGATTCGGTCTTTTGAAGGTCTCGCCCATGAAGGGTGTGGTGCGTTTTGGTAAGAAGGGTAAATTGAGTCCAAGATTTGTGAGTCCTTATAGGGTGTTGAGGAAGATTGGTAAGGTGGCCTAGGAGTTAGAGTTGCCTAGTGAAATGACCTTGGTTCATCCGGTCTTTTGATGTGTCTATGATAAGGAAATATATAGGTGACCCGAATGCTATTGTCCCATTGGATGTTGTGGGTGTTGTTGAAGACAACTTGACTTATGAATAGGTTCCAGTAGAGATCTTGCATAGACAAGTAAAGAGGTTGAGGAACAAGGATGTGGCTTACGTTAAGGTACTTTGGAGGAATTAACAAGTCAAAAGTGCTACATGGGAGGCCGAAGCGGACATGCAAAAGTCATATCCCTATATTTTCCATTCTACTCAAATCTAAGGTACTAATGCCAAGTCCGTTATGTGATTTCAAGTCTCACATATCTGCCCTTATGTCATTTACATGCATTCATGTTTACGTTCACAAGTTCATGGTGATTTTGACATGTATGTCTAGATTTTTGAAAATGATGTTTAAGTGCATTATGGCATTCTTTTTGGGGGTGATCACTTCATGATTATCCTTCTTATGTACGTTTCTTTGACATTCGGGGAAGAATGTTCCCATGGGGGAGATACTGAAATTACCCCAAAAAGTGCCTTAAAAGTGCCCATAATCGTAATTTTCACATATCTCAAAATTCGTGCATGATATCGAAAATCTGACTTTATATTATTGTTCGGGAGGCAAAATTAAGCGGGGAATAGGTATAAACCGACCTTTAGAAGACCCATAGAAAAAGTTGATTTTCACAAATTTTTGAATTTGAGTAATTGTCCGCGACAGCTCCGCGACGCGGGCCTATCGTGGAACTGTATAAATCTGTCCTGCGCTTTAAGCCCGCATCGCGGACCAGATGCAGACCAGTGTATTTGTTGCCAGTTTTTCCAATCTCGGTCCAAGGCTTTCGTGTCTTGGGACTAAGCCTTCCTATGAGTAAAAACACCTATAATTAGCTATATTTCTTCATCACATCATACAAATCATTCCCCGATACTCTATCAAACACTTAGACAAATATTTTACTTAAAATTCAAGTACCAAATCTCATTCTGGATCTTAAGGAAATCACTCAAGCTTCAAGTATCCATTCCTGTCTTCATCAAGCAATTCTTCAAAGCTAAGGTACGCAGGTTTCAACCATTGGGTCCTTTCTCCCATGGTGCCCAAGATTCCTTTTTACATAAATTTCATGCTCCTAAGTTGATTTACTTATGAGTCTTATTTACTATTAATATAACTATGAACTATGTTAGGGTTTCATAAAAGTGAGACCATTTGAGCATATTTTGAGCTAAGAATCTTAGATCTATCTTGAGATTTGAGGAAGGTTTTTATTGTATATTGCATGTTGGTATTACCTAGTATCAGTAGGTTAATTTACTACAAATTTACTTGCATGAGTTCACTCTTGAATTACATGATTTTATACTAGCATAGCGCACCCACCAAGTGTTTGATAAGAAATCTGGTTAATGTATCTTGAGTTGTTGAAGACCTAATGCTTGGCATATGAGTTAAGTGATTTTATAATGATGAAAGGATGGTATCTAAGTGATGATTTCATGATATGTATCTATAGTTTTGTGAGTTGACCATAACCAAGTTTAGGGGTTGGTATCTCAAACACCTTGATGGGAGGTGGTAGACCAAGTTTGGTACCTCAAACACCTTGATGGGAGGTGGTAAAAACCCATTAACCAAGTTGAGGGGTTAGTAGCTCAAACATCTTGATGGGAGGTGGTAAACCAATTAACCAAGTTGAGGGGTTGGTACCTCAAGCAACTTGATGGGAGGTGGTAAAAACCCATTAATCAAGTTGAGGGCTTGATACCTCAAACACCTCCAAGTGGTGGTTTACCTTAGATTCCAATTACTAAGTGGCTTGGTCTATGATGATGGTCTCTTCCTACTATGTACTGTGATGCATTTTGATCACGTTGCCTATCTCTTATTGTATTGCATCCTCCATACTTAGTGCATTCAAACATACTAATACATACTCTATGCCTACATGATATTACCATGTAGGAACCACAGCTCCTCACGATCATCCTCATCCCCCCCAGGGCTAGTACTATCTTCTCGAATAAAGTTTGGTGATTCCTAAACTCCTGGGATGATGTCTCTTGTTCTTATATTATGTAAAGACTTTCACTACCTATTTATATGCTTTTGACTATGAAGGTGAGCCTGGGAAGTTGTTTGGACTCGCTCAAATCTATATTTAGCGGTGTTGTTGGATAAGTTATGTTATTATGCTTGAGCTTGACTCTCTTTGGCTCTTTTGATGTTTTATGATATGAAAGACTTCCCTTAGCCCTTTATCCTTATTTCTATTCTCTTATGCTTGTTTAATTGCTTCCGAGGTCAAGGACGTTTAATAATATGTTAAGAGGCTTGTTTGGGGTCTTATCGGGTTCCCCATTCGTCGTGTCATGTCTAGGACCTAGGTTTGGGTCGTGACATCAACTTTGCCCTTGATCAATAATATGAAGTCGGATTTTCGACATCATGCACGGATTTTGAGATATATGGAAATTACAATAATAGGTATTTCCAAGGCACATTTTCGAGCACGTTTTGGGGCGTTTCAATATTTCTCCCTTGGGAAATTTCGTCCGCGAATGTCAAAGACGCGTATATAAGAGAAATAATCAAGATGATTTCAGCCTAACATATGAATGTCAAAATCACGATAAACTTGTAAACATAAACATGAATGTATGCAAATGACATAAGGGTTGACACTTAAGACTTGACATAATATAGGGACATACATTAGTACCATAGGCTTGAGTAGAATTGAAGAGATAGGGATATTGCTTTTGCATATCCACCTCGGCTTCCCATGTAGCACTCTCAACTTGTTGGTTCCTCCAAAAGACCTTAACGGAAGCTACATCCAAGTTCCTCAACCTTTTCACTTGTATTTCCAAAATTTCTACCGGGACCTCTTCATAAGTCAAATTATTTTCAACACCCCCCACAACATTTAAAGGCATAATAGCACTTGGGTCACCCACATACTTCCTCAACATAGTCACATGGAAGACCGGATGAACCATATTAATATCATTGGGGAACTCCAACTCATAGGCCACCTTACAAATCCTCCCCAACACTCTATAAGGACCCACAACTATTGGAATCAATTTACCCATCTTTCCAAAAAGAACCAAATCCTTCATGGATGAGACTTTCAAATAGACCCAATCACCAACCTTAAATTCAAGATCTCTTCTCCTCACATCGGCATAGGACTTTTGTCTACTTTGGGCTGTCTACTTTGGGCTGTTTCAATCTTTCCCTTATCATCCTCACCTACTCCACGGCCTCAATAACCAAATTCAGGCCAAACAAAGCCATCTCCCCTACCTCAAACCATCCAAGTGAGGACCCACAACGTCTACTATAGAGATCCCCAAAAGGAGCCATACCAATACTTAAATGATAACTATTATTGTATGCAAACTCAATGAGTGGAAGATGTTCATCCCAACCACTCTTAAACTCCAAAACACAAGCTCTAAGCATATCCTCAAG